>QZGG01000913.1:0-87983 GCA_006409495.1 Sedum album
ATGTGTTCTTTCACGCTCGGACGTTGCATTAGAAACCTTTTTTCATTTGATACTCCTGATTTTATCAGTTATTAATTTTATATAGACTTATAATATGATGAAAAAATATCATTTTATATCGGGTCAAATAGCTAGTATTTGTAATTGATTAGAAACTGATAATATATTACCATTTTAAAAAGGTATTAAAAACATTCCTTTCATATCTGACGATTTTCACTTTAATTTCTGAAAATATACATTTTGAAGCTAACAACAAATATAAGGCAACGTTTATGTAGAGTAATGTTCTAGGAGGACGGTGAAATAAATGTGAGACAGTGAGATATGATCTCAACCGTTGAATATTAATAATTCAACGGATGAGATTTGATTCAAAAAATAACCGCTAAGGTTTTTTGCAAATTCAACCGCTCATTATATAAAAACCAATTTTAATCTCAACCGCAGATTAATCTAATCTAACAGTTGATATCAAGTCAGTCCATCTCTCTTAAACTCTTTGTTTATATTGAACTTTACCGATTTATGTATTATGTTGGTTAGTAATAAATAATAAGTTTAAAAATGAATTTGGTGCAACCAACAACCAATTACCAAGACACACTACGTCATATTTTGTGTTTTTACTATATTAAACTAATAAAGATTGCCTAAACTCTTAACAAAACGGTCAATTTTGGTTAGTCCGAAAGTGTTGCTTGACACAGGATAGTCAATTGCCGAAACCAAGAAATGAAAACACTTAATACCACAATCTGCTAAATTTTTATAGATATGGAAAATTGAAACACATGCAACCAACAACCTTTTACAACTATTCCAATAACATATACTTTTACTCTATTATTAATAAAAAAGTTTATTGAGAACTATAAAGAAGAAAACTACTAACTGGAGGAGATTTCAATCCATGATAAAACTTGTATCAAAAAAATCAATGATAAAACAACATGTTAAAGACTTCATCATTTAATTTACTTATCATCAAAGGACAAATATCTTACCATTATTTATTTTTTGACGAGTGTTGCTGGATGTACAACGTTCAAATAATGAATAAAATATAATATAATTTTATTATTAAAAAATTAATTGATAAAAATATAACCGGCCATTACTATTCCCTATATATAGAGAGGAACATTTCGATCTTTTTGATTCTCGATACAGATCGAAGACCAGTATATCCCTTTGTTGACCTCTCTTTCGAAGATATTTTATCAAAAAAAAAAACATGAGTATGTCCAGAGGATCTGCCAGCAGCAGACTGCAGCAGCTGTCAAGCTTGGCTGTTGATGGACACGTGGCATCAAAGCTTTGTTTGGAACAGGTGGGAGCTGAAGTGGTATTGAGTTTAGAATGACAGCAGACTAAACTGTGCACTGCATGAGACGTGGAGCCCACCTGTCTTAGCTCACATTGGTCCTCCTCGGTCCCCGTCAATCATATTTTTGTACTACTATTAAATTTATATATTTACTTGTTCAGCTTAATGTTTTAATTAAGCATTCGAATTAAATTTTGTATATTAAGATTTGTTTTTATTGTGTTAAAATCAAGAGAGAGTGTGTGTTTTTGTAAGATATAATGATTTAATTTCAACCGCTGATTTGATTAATTCGACGGTTGAAATTAAAATTAGTTTTTAGTTAAATATGTCGTTGGATTTGCAAAAATTACATTCGGCTGGAACTGACGGTTATCAATATCAACCGTTAGATGAATAGAAACCAACGATTGAGATTATGTTCTACTGTCTTATAAAAATATAAATGTCCTCCTTCGAACCATTTCTTGTTTTATTAATTAATTACGCCTTAATATTTAACTGATCGTTCTTTGACAATCTAAAATTAGAGCATTACTAAATACGAATAAAGTTCATGACACACATAGAATTATATGAAAGACCGCGAGACACGATCTTGATCGTTGATTATTGATAATCCAACGGAGGAATTTATATTTTAAATAAAAGCGCCAAACTCAACCGCTAGGGTTTTATTGCAAACCAACCGGCCATTCAATAAAAACCAACTTTAATCTTAACCGTCGAATTATCAAAATCAATGGCTGAGATTAAGTCTTTCCATCTCACAAATACTTAATGTCTCTCTACAACTCAACCCTACTAAATACATTTCACAAACGTTCACATTATCAGCTATTGATATTAACATTTTAATGCAATGAAGATTACAAGTACATAATGATGAAAGAGTAGTCGCATTCTTGTTCACCAAACTCATTCATTTGGAGTTTCACAAAACGGGTATTTGTGCAATTTATTCAAACATTGGCTGCAGCTTCTCCATTTCTGTTCGATCAACAAGTGTCATTTTTGCTGTCGGACTTAATGAAGTCAGTAATTTGACCACTGAATAGGCTCGGTTTGTAGCACATATCACGGCAATCTTGGCTCAATCATTTTGTCTTCTGATCCCTACTCTAGTTTAGAAATTGATGAATGATTAGGGATCACGATTGTTGGCATTTCTTGAAAAAATTATATTAATCGTAAGCCTCACCTTTGAAACGGGACATCGAACCCAAAATTGAAATTTAGGATTTTGCATGGAAATATTGGTATTGGAAAATCTAAATTTTTTTAAGACATATTAATTAATAGTAAAGTTTAAGAAGGACAAGTAGTTTCAAACAGTAATTATAGATATACAACGGACGAGATTTATTTAAAAAATCCAATCGTCCAAATTAATTAAAAATTATTTTTAACTCAACAATTAGATTAATCAAACATTAATATTTACAAATCATATTAAACAAATCAGACATATAATGGACAATTTTACTCAAAATCAAGGCTCCACCTATTTTGGATTCATCTACGGTCAAAGGTTATTTTAGTAATTTTAAAGAAGCTATTAAAAACCCTTGAATTTACTTGAAGTATAGAATGGATGGCATTTTCGTAAAAAAATTTGGATACCATGATCGAAGTGTATAGCAAAGCTCTTAAATATTTCGGTATGGCTAAAAGACCCAAGTAGCTTTCCAGTGTGGATGAGCACTGCAACAAACAGATTTGCTTCTGTGTAATAATATGTTCCTCAGAATACCATGACTTGCCTTGATCTGAACCTCCGTCTCGTTCGCTACGAAACGGAGGTTTGGAATGTTCATAACAAAAAAATGACCTGATTAGCGGCCTCATTTATTCACATTGTTGTTCTTACAATTGTGTAAAGACGTGTGCATGCCTGTGTATCATATAATCATTCTGCTCCACTTTACACAAAGAAACGGAAACAAAAGCATCATTGGAAAAGAAAAGTCTCACGGGCAGCTCATTCCTTTACAGTTTCATCAAATGTAAACGTCACCATTTAGAAAAAAGAAACAGATGAGCGAGCAGTCAACATGCTTTTGTTGAAGCCTACTAAACCTCGAGACCAAATTGCCCAAACATATGGATATGGAGAAGAACATCAGCACTAAAGTTGATGGCTAAAAAGTAAAGAGGACAGCAAGCGTGTTTTATGTGACTCACGATGACCTTAAAAGACCTAAACATTGGATCCCAAGTATGTTGATATCAGCTGATTAATTAGCTCAAACATGGATGTTCAAGAACAACTAAATTAGATCAGGCATTTGATTTTAGAGTAGCATTTAGATGACCCAAGAAGCCATGTTTTTCATTCAACTAATTCCTAACCAAACCTGCATACACACGAATTTGCTGATGCTTGAAAACTCGGAAGCTGATACAGTGGAGCAAAAATTATTTACTGCGAATCAAAAGTATGTAATTTTGATAAAATCATTCAAAACTATATAAGATTATATTAATAACGTCAAAATGATATTGTTTTGGATTCTTGCAGGAGGTATTACCGAATCTGAGCCTAACAACTTTTGAAAATAAAATCAAAACTTGCCAGTAGTGTTTTCTTTTCTGATGACGTCATTGTCAGAATCTTCCATTACCCTATCATTGTCAAAACCAGTCTTTAAACCCTACAAAATGGATTAAATCATATTCAAGATGCAATTTTGACTAGAACCCTAATGAACATACTCGGGGAAGAAAGGACCAGTCGGCAAATCCACCCACGCCGGCGCCCAAAAAGCAGCGCATATTTCAGTTACAAGTCAGGACTTGGGATCTGAACTGTCGACATTTTCAGCATTGTGGAATGTGGAATGAAATTGAGAGGCGAGATTTTGGGAGGTTCTGTGGGGCTGTTGAAATGAAAATGGAGAGGTTTGCGGACGAAGTTTACATGACATTTGAAGATGGCAGAATTAAGAGGATGGAATAGGATTCCAAACATCCAAAAAGGACTTACAAGTAATCAAAATGTTAGCTTTATTCTAATCTATCCAACATATAAAATATGAAAGAGGAATACGGTTTCTTTTGAAGTCAAATATGTCCATTAAACTACTGGCGTTGTTTAAGGAGAGATCAGATATCAGAAAACAACATAAGCTTAGAGAAACAAGGATAAATGAACAAAACAAAAAAAACAAGGATAAATGAAGATTCTGAAAACAGTTAGATATATACTCCCTCCGTCATTCTTTGTTTGTCCAAAAGCACCAAATACACGGTTTCAGAAAACAACATAAGCTTAGAGAAACAAGGATAAATGAACAAAACAAAAAAAACAAGGATAAATGAAGATTCTGAAAACAGTTAGATATATACTCCCTCCGTCATTCTTTGTTTGTCCAAAAGCACCAAATACACGGTTTCTAAGGAAGAAAGAAGGTATAAAATATGTGGTTGAGAATAAATGGTTTATAAAGTATATGAATAAAAAGTAGAATATGTGGTTGATATTAAAAGAAAGTGGACAAACTTAAGGGGACACCCAAAATAGAAAGTGGACAAATATTTAGGGACAGAGGGAGTATAATTTAAGAGCAACTGTATCAAAGACTAGTTACATGCATCCAACTTAGGAGTTCTATCATTAACTGCAAATGACAAGTCCTAATAAATTGTTTCATTACAAGTTCCAAGCATCTAAAATAGGACAGAAAGATTGAAGATCATAGCCATAAACAACAACTGGTAACAAAATCAAAACAGTCTGTTTTAATTATGTAGTAGTAAATTTAGAAAGAATATTGATAGTGACTTCCACAGTTATGGGTTCCTTGAAAATAATTGCAGATTTAAGATCCTCTGTGGATGTAAGACTCAAAACCCTGAGCATAGTTCCATCCTGGATACACAGGTTATGATTTTTGTCTGCCCAACCATCTGCCAACATCATAAACAAATTCATTAGTATAGGCCATAGGGTTGTAAGCATAACTGAATCAAAGAAAAATAGCATATGACATACATTTATTTACAAAACAATGGGCATGACCTTCAACCTCAATTTTCAGACTACACTCAACGTACACTTTTGAACAGTCATTCGACTCGTGAAGGACTAAGTACAGAAGGAAGTCGTTACCACCTTGTATTGGACGCAACAATAATTTCCTGGAGAGTTAAAAGTAATCTTTCAATGAGCCAAGTTTATGAAAGCCCACAAAATCGATATGTGAAATTTCATAAGTGCATACCATTGATAATCTAAAACTTCAAATGGTTCGGAGTAATAGATTTTGTCACACAACGACGAAAGATTATCAATTTTCCAAATGAATCTACCACCTTTGGGTGGCTTTATCAATGAGAAACTTGCAGACTTGACAACGGACGGAATTACTAAGATTTCCACGCCAAACACACAGCAATCATCAACCAGAAAACCATTTTCAACATTTTTGAAAGCGTTGCGAGATATCAGTCGAGTGAAACCCCACTCTTTTCTCAACGAATGGAATTTCCTTACTTCATCATCTACATAATAACACATACAATCTTTGAAACTAGTTCAAAGAGAAAATAAAAATAAAAATAAACATTGATTTCAAACCATGTATTGTTAAATAGTTCTCTCGTATCTGATCGAAGATAAACAACTTGAACGTAGCATATATTCCATCTGACGCCAAAGAATCAATCCCAACTTCTGCACTGACCAAGTACAGGGATAGATAGCCATCCCCGCCTAGTTTTTTGTTCCCTTTAGGATATAGTGATAGCTTCCTGCAAGCAAGACATTAAAAACTCCATCAGCAAAAATCAAACCACATATCTAGGAAGTTTGAAAAAACTGCAACTATAATCAACCATTTATGGCCACTGCATTCAAACTCCGGGGATTCATAATTCTCAACATCATAAGATTCTCTAAGGATTTCCTCAAGCTTGGTAAATGAGTCAATCTTGAATAAGAAATGTGCAGGCCGTGTGGTCCTAGTAGACACTGCATGAAAACAATGCAAAATCACTACCTACATTTTAAGAACAACCAAAACAACGAAACACAGAAACAAATAAGAACTTCTTGAGGTGTAGTCTACCAAATTGTTGTTCCTTTGGTGTATCGAGTTTGATATTCTTGTGTTTGAAACTCATACAAGGTGTGCAAGAAAGCTTGGCCATGAAATCAGATCAGTAAGGTTATGAAAAATACTTAGACACAGCTTTTTAAAGTGCGCAGGCATTGCTTACATATCCGCAAATAACATTTAATAAAAATGCTATTTCAGATGAAATCGGGTAAAGTAAAATTGTAAAAGTGCAGTTCCAATGATAAATGTATTGAACTAAAAAGTTAGTAAATTTGAATGCACAAACTTTGTTAAATTTTGTGTTTCACTTAATAATTAATGTTAACGAATTGTCTACATTTTAATGACTTTGGGATTTGTAGATATGGTAATAAAGGAAGACATAAATTTATACCAGAGTGAGTTCAGCAATCTTTTTCAGTGAGGACTTTCGTCGAACGGTTGGCGGGGAACGTTTTTAAAATGCTTCAAGTGTGATGCTTGTACAACATGTGGTTTGATCAAAATAGTCTCACCAAACAGCTTCGTATCGTATGATAACTAGGCGCTCCCTCTGAGGAGTCCCACTTAATGGCCAAAAGTTTTTACTTGAGCCCGGCCCAAGCGAGACTGAACCTCAAAGTAGTTTAAATTATCTCACCAAGTAGTACGAGTATTGTATAAAAGGTAAAGATTAGGTAAAAAGTAACCTTAGTTGTAAATTGCAAATATAGGAAACATTAAATATAAAAAATAATTTTTATAATCAGTAGAATGGTAAATTAGACACAAAATTAATCGATTTTCAAGCGGTTTGAGAGATTCTGAAAACCGTGTGTAGGTAAATCAGATTTGAATTCAGCTTGAGCATCGATTGTACAGATTGCCAAGACCTACCACACCCAGCGCAAGACAATTCGTGAATCATCCACCCCAAACCATCCGCGACTCGCTCTCTAGCGGATTTGAAACCCTACGATGCTTTTGGACTCAGGTAGGTAACGTCAGATTCGTGTATCGATTAGCTACATGCCGTGTAGATTTATGAAGTCTTTAATATTTGCAGGTCGCGACACCGCTGCGAGAATAATTCCAAAAAGATTTGGGAAGAAATATGGTAAGTCGCTTACTGTTTCGGTGTATTAACATTCGTTTATGCATGATTCAGTGAATGACCCCATATGATTCGTGAATCATATTTGAGCAAATCATGAATCATGTCTAAAAACATATTTCAGATTATGTTACATAAATGTTTTGCGAATAAATATTATCACTCGTTGGTTACTGATTGATATTATATGTGTTGCAACAGAATGTAGGAGCAAGAGTAGAAGGGGGAGAAACGGTTACTGAAAAACGAGCTGGTCATTGTTCCAATATCACTTATTAAAGATATAAGAGATACATATTTTGATGAAATAATGAATTATAAGTGCCTACGATTCACCATTTGTTGTTATATGATTCATCAGCTGTTATAAATATTGTTACCTGTAATACGAAACCCATGATTCATTATTTGTTGTGTTATTATTTACGAATCAGAAGTGTACAATGTATGGATCATACGAACAAATATATTATTAATACGAAAACAGACCCTTATGGATACGAAAACCTGAAATAAATCTATCGGAACATCAATGTAACAAAAACAGATAACGAACTAAACTTTCTGATTATAAGACATCTATGATTCATGATTTGCTATAATATGATTCATGAATCAAATATAGACAAATAATGAACTTACACTAAAACTATTATGATTACATAACACGCGACGAATGCAGCGACTTGTATGCGTTTTCGGATTCTGCCAACTCCGAATAAGATTCGATTAATGAAAATCGTATAAACAAATCTAAAAATTCCATTTACGAAACGCATATCTTCTAATTCTGATTCGTTGAGCATCAGACTTTCCAAATTAATTAATTAATTGATTTGAATGTCGGTTACCATAAAATAAGGGATTAGAATTAATTAAGATATTCGTAAATATATTTTACTATATATTTTCCAACTTTACCCTTTTGTATATTAAATGTATTAACTAATCAGATTAGATTGTAATCGTCAGATGTAATTAAATGGACGGTCTAGACCTGTTTGCATTTTATAACTAAAGTACCACTTTTCATTTGATCCATTACCTTGTATAAATTATTGTTTACTAGTAATTCATTACAAGTTTTTATTGATAACTAATTCATTAAAAGTTGGAAGGCTCACAATTGTTAGTGACTTATAGAAACTAAGGTTTAAGAGGATAAATAAATATTTGTGACGGGAGGTTATCATCTTAATCATTGATTTTTGTTATTTCAACGGTTGATATTGATAGTCGTCATTCTCAAACGTCTGTGTTTCTTGGAAAATTCAACCACCTATTTTAATTAAACATTAATTGAATTTCAACCTTTAAATGATATATCTTATAAAATTTCTTTATCTCCCTTAATCCGAACTCTATAGAAAGTTGTAGTGGGAATGTGAAATATGATAGAAACTATGTAGAGTAAACACGAGATGAATAATGAAAATGTACTGAACAAAATAATTAAATAAACTTATTGGAAATTGACAGAAATACAAAATCAGATTGCGTTGAAGCTTGCTGGGTAATTTTCTTAAAGCTAAATTGGTTCCTTTGCATCGGATGTGGTTTGGGAACTAGCTTCCCTTGATACGACAACATGTCTTCTTGCTGATTGCACTGATCGGGAGAAGCGAACTGCACTACCCCTTCAACCATCACCAGAAAGCGATCGATATGCTATGACTCACAGATGATCTTCAAGGAGGGATCTACCATCCTTTTATACCAACTTGAGCAACCAGAAGTAGAGAAACAAACTCCATATCTCTCTCAATGATGTTGCAACTTCCCTAAGAGCTTGAAAAAGATGAGGGAACCTACTAGAACTGCCAAACAGATAAGTCTCTCATTCCGTGTTTGCTTATCTCCCAAGGTACAAAACTACACAGTTGTTACTCAGAAAATTGTAATGTATGGTAAATTATACCATGTTACTCTTGCACATGAGTTAGTAAAAATGCAAAACCAAGTTGTTAGCTAGCCACCTCGGTGGTGCCTCATTCGTGTCCGCATGATTCAAGAGCACACAAGTTTCAAGCCCAAACCGATCGAGGATTTGTAACCCCTACACTCTGCATAAGTATTTTCGTAGAGGTTTCCATAACAACCTATACATAGCCAAAATGTGACTATATATAGTTAAGCATTTTTCCCATCCCCAACTATGTTGGATATAAAACATACAAGTCTTGACATTCATTCCTTATGTACTCCAACTTGTCATATTTTCTATGCAACTTTGAGCATCGATATCTCACTCGATACTCGATCGATTTTGGCGTTCGAATATTAAATCTTATTGTACACCAGAAATTTTATCAAGACTTGAACTATTCGATTCGATGTACACAAGACACAAAAATTGGCTCTTGAAATCGAGACAAACCTCATTTTCTTCACACTTAGAAATATATAAAATTCCAACAATCCCCCACATGAAGAAATCAAAAAGTAAAACTTAATCTAGACTCGACACTGTTGGTGATAGTTTCTAAGATCAACATCTGCATATGATAGGTGTGGCAAAACCTTTGAAGCTTCCATTGTAAGATATTTTACTAGATATTTACTAGACGCGATGTCCTTAAACTGTTCGCCTTATTGTGTAAACAAAGCACACATCTTCCATAGATATTGTCCTGATACACGTCCATTTCTCTTGGGTGGGTTCACTACATCCTTGAATTCCAGTCTGGTTTTGTGAGAGTTGCTAAAGTATTAAGCCCTCAATATTCTCCTTTGAAGCGGCCAAACTTCTCTCTCACATGGGTGATTCCTGTTCTGGTGATCGCATTATCCTTTTGGATTATCTAATTCCTCCTCTACGGAATCATTAAAAGCATCAAACTTGGCTTCATATGGGAATTACTAATTATTAAGGAATGAGTTTGACGTTTACCCCCACAATGACCTCACTTCATCTCAACAGTGCATTGGAGACTAGTAAGAAATGTGTTCATATTTTCGACTTTGAGGACAAGTCGATCTTTGACGGACCGATAATTATATGAACCTAATTTGAAAGGAAAGGATCTGGCTCCCCCTGGCTATGTGATGATTACCTTACCCAAATGAGTTGCTCACAGGTTGAACCCACATCAGAGAAAGAAATATAATACTTTAAGGTGTACGCGTTTTGGTGGCCAAACCATTCATAAACAACTCAACCATGCATAAACAACTCAATCGTCGATACCCTTAAAATCTCCCTCGAAGGGACTCATATTGGCCATAATTGTTAAGTAGTCTCTGAAAATCAGTATTCTGTTATAATTTATACACATATTGTTTGAGTATTGTTAAATTGCTGTACATAGAATAAGCTGAGAATTAAAGTCATGATAAAAAATAGAGCAGAAAATTGAAGATCCAAACAACTGATATGATATTTAACTTAACTTCTAAGAAATTGTTTCCATAGCAAATCCTGAGCATCTAACATAAGGAAGATGAAGATTATAGCTATATTACAATTGGCAACAAAAGAAGTCCAACCTGTTTTAACTATGTAGTAATAATTTTACAAATAATCTTGATAGTTGCTTCCAAAGTTTTGGTGTCCGTGAGCCTAGTTCCGTCGCCGATACACAAACCATGACTTCCGTCGACCCAACCATCAGCTTAATATCATATACGATTCTGTTAGTATAATGTTATATGCATAAACTAAATCAAAGATAAAAACACAAAGCATAGCTTACATATATGACTTACATTTTATGATATAGTAGCCTTTCAGACTACACTCAACATAAACTTTTGAACTTTGGTGTGACTCATGAAGGACCAAGTAAAAAAGGATGCCCTTAGCATCTTCTGTTGGACACATCAATAGTTTCCTGAAGAGTTTAAATAAGCTTTAATCCATCAAGGAACCAACTTTATTAATGACATTTAAATTAGTAAGTGAAATATAGTAAGTGCATACATACCATTGATAATCTTCAATTGTGAATGGATCTGAGGAAGATATCTTGTCAGTCACTGACTTAAGTTTTTCAGTATTCCAAGTGTATTTACCACTACATGGTGGCTTGATGAATGAGAAACTAGCATATTTGGCAACAGGCGGAATTACTAAGATTTCCACGCCGAACACACAGCAATCATTAACCAGATAACCATTTTCAACATTTTCGAAAGCCTTGCGAGAAATCATTCGAGTGAAACCCCACTCTTTCCTCATCGAGTGGAATCTCCTTACTTCATCATCTACAGAATAAAACAAACAATTTTTGAAACTAGTTCGGATAAAAAATAAATATTAAAATAAACAATTACACCAAACCTTGTATTGTAAAATAGGTCTCTCGTATCTGATCAAAGATGAACAACTTGAACATGGCGTAGATTCCATCTGACGCCAAAGAATCAATCGAGGCTTCTGCACTGACCAAGTACAGGGATATATAGCCATCCCCACCTAGTTTTTTGTTTCCATTAGGATATAGTGATAGCTTCCTGCATGTAAGATGGTAGAAAATCTTATCAGTAAAAATAAAAACAGATGTCTATGTGATCACAAGTTCATAAATTTTAAGACTGTAAATATAATCAACCATTTATAGCCACCGCATTTGAACTCTGGGGACTCATAAATATCAGCATCAGAAGATTCTATAAAGAATTTTTCCAGCTCGGCTAATTGGTCAATCTTGAATAAGAAATGCGCAGGCCGTTTCGTCCTAGTAGACACTGTAAAAACCAATGAATAACCACAACCTACATTTCCAGAACAGTCAAAATAAAGAAACACAGAAAGGACTTCCTAAGCTGAACTTTACCGATTTTTTGCTCATCTGCAATATCGAGTTTGGAACTCCTACACAGTTTCCAAGAAAGCTTGCCCATGAAATCAGATTGGTAAGGTTGTAAAAAAAATACTTTAGCGCAGGTATAACAAATGCTTCGAGTCAAAATGAAGGGTTTTTAAACAGCACTAACTACGGCTTATAATTTCCCTGATAACATTAATCAAAGCACTATTTTAGATGAAATTGGTAAAGTAAATGTGCAGTTCCAACGATAAAATGAATTGAACTAACAAACTCAATAAATTTGAATGCACAAACTTTCATATCTTGTGAGTTTCACACTTTCACTTAATCACTAATGTAAAAACAATAGCAGAGAAGGTTTATCAAATACACTTTCTACATATAAATGACTTAAAGATATTTAAATGAGCAAAATAAAGGAAAACATAAAGGCATACCATAGCGTGTTGGACGATCTTTTCATTGAGGACTTTCATCAAACAAGTGGCGGGCACCATTTTTAAATGCTCCTTCAAGTAAGGCAGTTGACCAACATCTGGGAAATCATATTACCCGAAAATAGATTTTAGTTGCGCAAATAATTTGAGTTAGGCAATGAATTCTTCCGAGCACCGAAACGAAACGCTGCTTCATTCGACCTAAAAAATTGAATACAATCCATTATATAAGTTGCTTGTCTAGTATTTGAACGGTGCATATTTTTCACATTATAGCAAAGAGATTACAAATTATAAACGCTATTTATATTCAAGGTCAATTTTTAAATGTCTACTGAACATTTTAAATGTGATTTTTTAAAATTCGGTTTACCTATTACGCTATGATGGTGTGATCGTACTCAGTTGGCGTAGTTTGCAAGTTATTATAATCAACCATTAATTTAACTAGTGCGTACTTGAAGAACAAACACTGAGATTTCCGCTTCCAAAAAAAGCGAAAAATATTCTTCAACATCATTGTTATTAAACATTGTCCAGCTTTCAATGAGCCCAACTCATTTACGATCCAACACTTTATTTACGAACTTTGCGACCCAGCAATCAAACTGTTGGATCACGGTTCATATTTTGCACTTTATCTTAATTTTGTTTTATTTGCATTAATTTTTGTATTATCTGCATTAATGCAACTCATATTGTCTTTTTATGTACATGTATTTGTGCACTTGGCACAAATTGATTCAATAGAAATTTTAAGTGAGTAGCAAATAAACCTGACCCTAGTTCAATTCCTTGATTTATTTGAGAAACTCAAATTTAGAACTAAAAATCTTTCATTGAAAAGGTTTTGATTCCTGAATCTAATATTCTAACCAATTGTGCTTCGTCATATGTATTTGAGATTTAAATAAAACTAGTTCTTAGTGCAGATAACAACATGTGCATATTTATATTATTAAATACTTACATATATAATATCAACTTTGAAATAATGTTTAAATAGTAATGGATGACAAATGTAGGGGTATTATGGGAATAAATTAGTGGCTTCAATTTAGTAACCGTCAATAGCAAGCTTCCATTTTATATATAGTATAGATACAAGCAAATGGAGAATTTAAAATACTCTACTCCAAAGATGGGAACAGGAAGAACGATAAATATTCGAAATCTCAACTGTTTATTTGCTTAATCTGATGGTTGATATTAAAGCTGATTCTTAATTAATTTAATGATTGAATTTGCAAAAAACATGGACGATTGGAGTTGACGGTTATTTTTTATTTCAATCTCATAGATTGGATTATAAATAATCAACGATCGATATCGTGTCTCACCGTTTACAAATATTTATTGTCCCTCCTTGATCCCCTCCACTCCATATATACATGAATAAAATTTTGAATTTTTATAATATATTTAGAGTTTTGAAATTCTCCCTAAATGAGACACTTCCAGAACTCTGAAAGTACATTCCTCAAATTTACCTGTTTGAGAAAAAACCCTTCACCAAATCACAATTTGTTAAACCTTAAAAAACAAACAAACAAAAACTCACATCCCACCATCACAACATTTCATACTTCATACCAACATTTTTCACAAAATGCAATGACATCAACAACTAGATACTCAACTAGCTGTTGATTTTCACTGTTTGCAAGGAGCTGGCATTTGCACGCCTCCGAAAATCGCTTTGGCGTTGGAGCAAGTTGAAGTCACTGGCTGTCCGCCAACGTGCTTCAAGTTGATGTTGTAGAACTCCACATTGTGGCATGGGTATGTGTTACTGCATACAATGTTAACCGCCGTTGGGACGGTGGTCGTTCCTCTAATGTTGCGGAAATGCACGTCGTTGATCTGCACCAGCGAGGCTTGTTTTGTTCCCTGTAACAAGTTGTTACAAAAGTTCAATTTTTAGAAATCAATCTTCAACAAGAAACCAAGGCCAGTAACAGAAATATAACGAATGACGATTTTACCCTTCTCGATGTTTTTTCATGTTTGGAAAGGTTAAGTACTATGAAAAATTAAGATGTACCTTTGAGCTGTATTCTTGATCAATGATGATGGGATTCTTGACATTGTTCATAATAATGTTGTCAAAAAACACTCCTGTAACTTTGTTTGGATTCGGTCTAGGCCATGTCTTAATCCTAACTCCATTATCAGTCCCAGTCATTACACAGTTCTGAATCACAATGTCGTTCACCGGGAGCTCATTCTCTTCCTTTCCGAGACTTCCAATGCTGTTTCACCATTATAGTATAACCGGATTAGTACTCGAGCTACTAAAAATGACTTCAAATCTTGTAACAAAACTGCATCAGCAAGTATTACAACAGATTACCTGAAACCGTGTCCAGGACCGCAAGTGACATCAGTTACGTAAATGTTGGATGATCCTTGTCCAACTGAGACACAGTCATCACCAGTTGCAATTTTGGATTTAGTAATCTTTATATAGCTGGAGTTACTGGTGTGGATTCCATCTGTGTTTGGACTCTCATTAGGTGCATTGAGCTGGAGTTTTTGGAACCTGATGTTGTGGCACGCGTAGACGTGAATGTGAAAGCCTTTTGGATCAACGGAAGTCACCCCTCGAACGATGATGTTCTTGGCATGGTTGAATTTAATGTTCTGCGAAAAACATCTAACCATTAGTATATGTCAATCTTCATTTTTAGGAAATTGAAGCAGCATGATACTCACACATGGGGGAAGGACACAGTCACTGTTGGTTGAGCAATCGTTATTTTTCCATACGGATGGGCCTTGGCCGTTGATCAGGCCACCGGCTCCGATGAAGACCACATTGCTGACATACTCAAATGTGATCCATTCAGGGGAAGTAAACTCACTGATATCAGTGGAGGCAATCAAGTTACCTTGGAGCTGAACCACGATTTGACTCGCAGTGCAAGGCCCGGCAAAGTATATTTGCGCGGCTTTGAAGTTTCCCTTTGGGATCAGTAGCCTAGCCTTTCCGGTGGAATGACATGCCGCTTGCCATGCCCGAATTATTTGCTACACATACATAGCAAAAACTACATTTAAGAATTTTTTCATGATCATTGTATATATATATAGAAAATGCCAAAAGCAAATTATTTTGTTTAGGGATATGCGGAAGGGTAAAATGGTAATTCTGCGATTTTCCGGACTAAATGAGAAATGATCCTGAGCAGTGTATTACCATTGTGCTATCCTTTTTACCATCAGGTGAAGCACCATGCTGAATAATGTTGAAGATTTTTTCATCAGGGGTGGCAATGTTATAGTCAATGGCTCCACGGCCACCGCGTTTTCCTTTTCCCGCTACTTCTCCGGAAAATGCCAAGATGACGATAATGAGAGTCAAGAGAGATGTAGAAGACCAACTCATGGTGGCCATCTTGATCTCTCCTTTTATTTGTTACTTGCCTTGTGCTCCAAGCAATATATGTTTAAACCAATACACAATATGACTCTAATTTCCTTAGAAAAGCCTCCTCTTGAGGCTTATTTATTCACCACCAAATTGTTGAGACTCTTTGCTACCTCCATTTATATGCATCACCTTTAAATCTCAAGCTTACAATTTTGGGCATTGCCATACACTAGTTTTCACTGGACGATCGCGTAATGCGGAGCTGGTTTAGGACTTGAGGCTGTGAAGAA
Organism: Sedum album; assembly: GCA_006409495.1. Taxonomy (NCBI): domain Eukaryota; kingdom Viridiplantae; phylum Streptophyta; class Magnoliopsida; order Saxifragales; family Crassulaceae; genus Sedum; species Sedum album. The sequence continues at coordinate 16,353 of QZGG01000913.1, forward strand.
CATTCTATTTTAAACTATGTTTCGCAATGTTCAGGTTCTATTCACAAGCTAAGTTTGGACTTTCTAAGATCTTGCAAAATAAAATTTTATGTATCAATACAAATCATGTTCAAAAGGATGTCATGAATCTGACTCTACAAATTTTAACTGGCCAATGTTTCGATTGTCGAAATTAACTTAAATTAGGACAGAAATCCGACCAGATAATAACAGAAATAACAGAAAAGCAGGAGCTGAACAAGGATGTTTTTGTATCAAATCATATCAGGGAAAATGCTTAACTTACAATCCAGGATCAAATGAAACTCCGGCCTTAGGAATCCACGTTTCTCCATTAATGAATCTGGAAACAGTAAAATATTCCGCTTGTTTCTTATTGAGCTTTTTAGCCCAAGACACTCTACTGGTCGTATTAGCTCCGGGTCCTGTGTTGTTAAACTCTCCGTAAAAGCAAGTGTCTATGTGAGCGTTATCTCCCCAAGGCATCCACCCATCCGGATGGATCAGGTCATCGATCACGGTGTTCATTATGACTGTTTGAGAAAGACGTTTCCATGGTCTACCCAAGTAGGAATTGAAGTCTTTTTTGGCTGAAACCATGTCAGCTGCAGCGGTTATGACACTGTTTTGGATGACAATGCCTGATTTCAGATGAGCATTGTCGCGACCATCGGCCGTGACGATGCATTTTTGGTTCCTCATTGGCTTTTTAATGAGGATTTCACAGTTTTGAAAAATGGCACTGCTGTAGCCAAAGATGAAATCAACTGTGCCTAAGATGGTGCAGCCCTTGTAGAATTGGCGGTTGGCCGCCGCCAAGAGTGTGTCTTGGTATCCATCGATTCTGCAGTTGTGGATCACAGACATGTCACCGCCCACATGGAGAGCTACGGCCTGATGCTTTTCAGGCCCGGCCGTATTCTCAAATCCGATATCCTTGGCAATGAATCCAGCTCCCAAGGCCCCTTCAGATGTCAAAATAAACATAAGTATCAACTTTTTTCAGAAATGTTATGTAGGATAAAATATTTTAAGGTAACACATACTGACAGTTCCGGTCTTAAATGTTCCAAAACCATCGACGAAATTCTTGCTTCCGGTGAACACAGTTTTTGTCGGTCCATCTCCGATGATCATAATGTTAGTCATTTTCTTATTGATCTCAATGTGTTCTTCGTACACACCGGCTTTAATGTAAATAACATAAGTCTCATTACCTTTCCTTTTAGGAATTTGGCTCAAGGCCTTGCGTAGCGACTCGAACTGTCCTGAACCATCCTTCGCGACAATAGCATCAGGCTTAGTTTCATTGGCACTGTGGGCAAGTAATTTTCTCCTAGCCTCGTCGAGCCAAGTAGGGAACCCGTTGGCATCAGCTAGAAGATGACGACCAGATAGCGAAGGACGAAGGGTCTTATTATCATATTGGTTGACCATCACCAAAGCTTTGTTTGTAAAATCTCTGGAAGACTGAATGATCTTCTCCATTTCCTTCTTAGCCTCTATCGTCAAGGTTGAGTTATCCTCGAAAGCGTCCAAGCACATAGTGCTATAAGAGAAAGAACTTGAAAGCCAAGTCTGGAGGTCATTCACACGTTCACCAAATTCGCTCGTTTCCAAAGTACTAACAATGTCAAAAGTCTCTTGGATATTGTCTAAGGCCAAGTCTAAAGCCTCATCACAAGTTTCAAATGCTCGAAATGTCCTTGGTTCCTTCCGGAACTTCTCAACCATGGTCGAATAATGCAATGCCTGGATGATCTGCTCTTTGGCAGCCATAAGTGCGCGCTTGATGGGTTCTTTGGGGTCAGTCATGCTGCCTAAGGTGAGGCTTTTCACACGTTCTTCCGGAGTTTCAGTAGGCTGGCAGATGTTCTGAACTGCCTTGTTTGAAATGGACTTGTCTTGATCATTAGTCATTCGATTCGTCCGTCCGTTAACACGAGTTACGCCTATAGCCACGACCATCGCAACTAGTATGATCAACAAAACTTCGATAACGAATAATTTCTTCAACATATTTACTCTTTAATAATCAAAAAATAAGAACTTTTATTGATTGAAAAACAAATATTCCGATATGGACCGAGCTCCTTGCTTGTACAAGTTATCATAGAAATCCAAAAGAGAGAAAATGAAGAAAAGAAGATAACATTTGTAAGATGAACTGTAAATATTTCAGTTCAGACAAACCTCTATTTTCCCGACAGGCTCATTGATCGACGCAGAAGATCTGGCAATGAATAGAAATGAGTGAGTTAAGTTAAAATTCCCAAACAAATTAATGATAAAAAATTATCAATTTTACACATTCATTTTAAATGTTTAATTAAATTCGCATTTAAAATAGTTTGGTGGTGTGGATGTAAGTGCGAAATATTTTTATTTATATAATTTAATGTGAACAATTACAAATATGAAAATTGTACTGAAATCCTGACAGTATCGGGTACTTATTTGAACTAAATTTTCAGCGGTGAAAATAATTTCATATTGTTGATTTTTTGTTATTCATTTTTTTCTATTTTAAGGGCATCCGACCAAACACTGGAATTTTGGAGAAAAGGTAATTTTAAGGAAACATGTATTAATATTTTTAAGGTGTCTCTTGCAAATGTTAGATAGGTGCTTAGAGCAAAATTGACACCTTTTTAAAGCAATATTAATTCCACACAAATTGTATTCACTTTGTTTTAAACCAAGGATAAAATAAGGTTTCTTAATCTGAGCGACGGAAAACAAGTGCACCAATTAAAATGAATAGATGTTGCTTCGAATAAGGACTAGCGGCTTAAGCCACTTCTCTATTCGTAGATGTCATCAGTTTAAGCCCTTTTGAATGTATTTCTATCTTGAGTTTAGGATATGTTCAGTCATTTAGCGATGAATGTAATAATATTTTTTAAATAGATGTTGTTTCAATTGTATGTCATGTTTTGGCATAATAAAAAGTTTATGAGTTTGTAATTAAAGTAATATAGACGATACGGCAGAGACATACCGACTATGAAATGACAGCAGACATTGCTCATCAACATAACATTTGAAGATTTTCTAATCGGTTAGAAAATCAAATTATTTAAGGATTATGATTTTCCAACACTTTATAGTGGAATGAATTAAAGAAGAGCCTTCGCAAGAAGCTTAGTTGATCATTTAGAAGAAGATCGTTGATGTCAACGCGTAAGCATCAGGAGAGAGAAGGGATCAATATGGAAGAACGAGAGAATTTGTGCAAGGCAAAGATCACTAGATTCGAGTTATTAAGGATAGAGCTAAGAGGATTGTCTAGGATTTTTATCACATATGCTAGTCATTAGGGAGAATGGATTGTGAGATTGACTAAAGCAAGCGAGAAGAGGGATCTCACCTAAAAGAATATATACTGCATATTCAAGTGAGTTGTAATATAAGTTGGATAAGAAGTATTCTTGTATATGTTATATTATAGAATTGTGATTTCATTGAATTAGGGAGAGCTCTCCACATTCTATTAGTGAATTGTGCTTTCGCCAAGTTCTAGAGATTTCTCCACATTAAGGACTTTTGATTCCTGAAGTGAGTTATCAAAACTCGTATATCGTTTATTTTATCACAGTATGCTAAATCACAGAGTTGTCATAAACTGCAATAAACTCTTATATACGCTTAAGTGTGATTGAGTAAGCAGCATGTCAAAATTAATCTATTTAAGACGACAAAACTTTTCGTATGGCACATCAATTTTCATAAGTCCTCACAACACTTAAACATTGACATCTATCAGTAGGATGATATATATCCTATATTTAAAGCACAAATGAGCTGAATTATAGATTATTTTTGAAGCCACAATCCATCTCTCCAAAATACCTTTGAATTTATTAATTATTACATTAAAAATGGGTTAATTGTTCTGAACCACCCATAAAATACGCGTTTTCTACGGAACCACCTTTAAAATAATTCTTTTCTGAAAACCACCCTACCGTTTTACGTACCTTTTTTCCCAAAAACCACAAGCCGTTTAGTGCGTGGTATCTAGACACTTTATTTTTGCCAGAAACCACTCATAAAACTATTTTTTTTCCCTAACCATAACTCGTAAGTTAAATCGATAAAAATTATCTAATTTGTACAAAATAAATGGTTTCAAGACTACCTCAAAAATGGAAATATTAAAATATGTTAGAGTGTCGAGTATCATTTGGTTATTATAAATTTTAAATAAGTGTTTAATCGTATGTCGCCTTTCGATTTTGTTAAGTAAGTGTATGATTGTATATTATGAGGACCTCGAAGAGACGTAATTTAAATTATATTAGAGTGCTAGGTAATATGAAGTTATTATATTTTTTAAATTAGTCCTTCGATTTTAATAAAAAAATTTATGTCTTATATAATAATCTTCTAGAGTTTGTATGTGTTAAAATATTTTCAAAAGTTAATAAAACTATAACTGACATTATATTATAATATTGTTAATAACAATAAATTTTAAATGTATGGTTATATTACCTATTGTTTTTAATTTTATGTTAAATAAATATTACACTCACTATCATTGTGCGCTTTTAACGGAAAAGTTGACGACGTTAACGCTGCTGGTGGTTATTGGGAAAAAGGTATAACGGAAGGGTGATTTCCGGAAACAAATTATTTTAAAGGTGGTTTCAGAGAAAACACGTATTTTATGGATGGTTCGGGGCAATTAACCCTTATAAATATTTCCTTTATTTCGTTTAGTTATTATATGCTTTAACCATAAATAATATACATAAATGTGCACATATGTTCACTAATAAACTAGTATAAATGAAATTTTTGTACACTTAAAAGCAAAATGTAATTTTGCAGTCTAATATTTGATAACACTCACAACGTCAAATTTCACTTGATCATGTTTATATATTATAAAATTGGATTCTAGAGAGACATGTAAATTTTGTAAGACATAAGGACACAATCTTGGCAGTTGATATGATTAATTCGGCAGTTGAGATTAAAGTTGGTTTTTAATTAATTGGATGGTTGGATTTGCAAAAAACACGGGCGGTTGATGATTGATGGTTACCAATATCAACCGTTGGATTAATAAAAATCAACGGCTGAGATCATGTCCTTCCGTCTTACTAAAAATGCATGTCCTCCTAAAACCTTTCACATATATTACAATCCTATAAAATTTGCATTGTCTCGCAAAATTTCAGCTCATAACTGAAATATTGAATTATTAAGGGAATGTTTATTATCATGATGTAGTCTAGGTTTTTTTTAGACATATTATCCTACAGGGATATGATTAAGAAAGACGATAAATATTTGTAAGACAGAATGATATAATCTCAACCATTGATTTGATTAATCTGATGGTTGAGATTAAAGTTGATTTTTAATTAATTGTGCGGTTGGATTTACAAAAATACAGACGGTTGGAATTGACAATTATTTTTTATTTAAATCTCATCTGTTGAACTATAAGTAATCAATGATCGATATCGTATCTCACCATCTTACAAATATATATATGTTCTCCTTGAGCTTTCCCCTATTCCAAATATTTAGTTATAGGGGAAACTTTGCATTTTCATTTCATTTGTAATGGTACTTTGCTTTATTCAATATACGTCTTTGGATCAGTAGAATAATTGAGAATTATCTCAACAAAACTGATGGATCCGGATTTATAAAAAATTGAGAGAAATTAATAGGGAAATACTTTAAAAGAACAAGTATACAACTTAGCCAAACACCAAATAACGAAATTACAACAGAACTTCCCTTTGACGCACCAGTAGAATTAGATACCTTAAAATAGCAAGTCATGGCTTCACTTTCACCATCCATTTTGGAACATTGAACTTTTTCATTGTCAACAATCTCATCCACCAATCACACTGAAAAATTGAGCCTCTCATTCCTTAACCAATTTTAACCACCTTCCAAAAACAGAAAAATTTAACGGCCAACTTCCCCTACTCATATCCATTATAAGCTCAAACCATAAGGCTTCATATCCAATAACGTTCACCGTGTAACCGGAGCTCGAGCCAAGATCACATTTATTCATTTTCACCAGTAGCCAGAAGTAGCCCAGAACTGGACCTTAATAGCATTTTATTTCATAATGGCTGACAAGAAAAAGATGGTTGCGATCGGCGTGTCTTCTATATTTCTAGTTGCTATGGTCATTGCCGTGACCGTAGGCGTGTCAAGAAACAGCGGTGGCTCGTCCGGATCAAGTGAGTCGAGTTCCTCGAGTTCGGGCTCAGGGATCTCGTCCTCCACTAAGGCTGTCCAGGCCATTTGCCAGCCTACCGAGTATAAACAAACTTGTGAGGAGAGTTTATCCGGAGCCAATTCGAATGACCCTAAGGACTTAATCCGGACCGGGTTTGAGGCAGCCAAGAAGCAAATTTCTCTAGCTTTGCAGAACTCATCAGCACTGCAAAAGCTAGAGAAGGACCCGAGCGCTGCTAAGGCGCTCGAGGTCTGTGAGGATGTTCTAGACTTGGCTATTGATGATCTTGCTAAATCATTTGACAAGCTAGGTGAGTTCGATATCTCAAAGGTGGATGATTACTTGGACGACGTCCAAACATGGCTGAGCGGCTCTGTTACGTATAGAGTCACATGTCTCGACGCGTTTGAAAACACGAGTAGCTCGTCCAAGGAGACAATGGAGAAAGTACTAAAAACAGCAGCTGAGATAAACACCAATGCACTAACCATGGTGAACCAAATTGAGAACTTACTCACAACCCTCAACATTCCGGGGATCACTAGCCGTAGATTGTTCTCCGAGGAAGACAGTGACTTTCCTACCTGGATTGATGCAGGTAAGCGAATGCTACTTGAGGCTCCTGTCAGCGAGGTGACTCCGGATGTTATCGTGGCGCAAGACGGATCAGGAAAGTATAAGACACTGAATGAGGCATTAGAGAATGTTCCGGTTAGGAAAGATAATAGGACATATGTGATTTATGTCAAGGCTGGGACTTATAGTGAACATGTCAAGATTGGTAAGAAGCTTACACATATCATGATGATCGGAGATGGTGCCACCAAGACCCGATTCACCGGAAATTTGAACTACGTTCAAGGTGTCAAAACGATCAATACCGCGACCTTTAGTAAGTCAATTTTACATCACATTCAGATCATGATTTGATGATTCAATCGTTAATTTCATAACAAAAATGACTTGAACTTTGATAAATCATTTGACTTGCAGCTGTTGTGGGAGCTGGATTCATATGCAAGAATGTAGGCTTCGAAAACACGGCAGGGGCGATAGGGGAACAAGCAGTGGCCTTGCGTGTAGCCGGGGACATGTCAGTTTTCTTCCAATGTCAAATGGATGCATACCAAGACACACTCTACGCGCACGCCCACCGTCAGTTTTACCGTGACTGCACCATCACAGGCACAATCGACTTTATCTTCGGAGATGGAGCGGCGGTTTTCCAAAACTGCTTGATCCAAATCCGCAAACCTTTAGAAGATCAACAATGCATAGTCACAGCTCAAGGTAGGAGCGTGGAAGAGTCTCGAACAGGCTTTGTCCTCCAAAATTGCACTATAACCGGAGCTCCAGATTATATGGCTGTGAAGGATCAATTCACATCTTACCTCGGCCGTCCATGGAAAGCCTACTCAAGAACACTAATCATGCAATCTCAACTTGATGGCATTATTGATCCCAAAGGATGGATGCCATGGGCCGGAACGACATTTGAAAATACTTGCTGGTTCGCCGAGTTCAACAACAGGGGTCCTGGTGCAGCAACGACCGGTAGAGTTACCTGGCCGGGCATCAAAAAGGTTCAGAGTGCAAACCAAGCCGCGCCGTTTACACCAGGGAAGTTCTTAACCGGTAACAAGTGGATCACGGCCACTCATGTGCCGTACACATCTGGTATGGTGAAAGTGTAGAAGCGAAAGGGTTTACGAGTACTGATACTCACCAAACTAGATCAAGTTTTCCGTTGAAGTTGTCGGATTCTTGTTTTTCCCGCGTACTCTTTTTGTTTGTTGTTTGTTAACCTCGTACAGTAGCCGTTACAATCAAGCTGTTTGAAAATATCAATTTTTTAATTCAAAGCAGCTACGTTTTGTGTAACTTCTTTATTTTACATAAACCAGCTACATTTTGTATAACTTCTTTGGTCTAAACATTTCTAAAAAAAGTCTCATTTAGATAAGCGGGTTGGATTTTTTTGACCTACTGCACATTTTGCATTTTATATTGAACAGTTCGTACTTTGAGTGTATTATTTACACATTTCAATATACATTTTTATATTTTACAAATGTCAAATTTTCAAAAATGTGAATTGTTGGAATCGAGAGAGAGATGTCGCATGTATGGCAGTACATACATCACGTAGGATCTGGTACATGCTACAGCCAAATATAATCATAATTTAAAATTAAAATTTAATTGGTAAACGACGTATTTTTATTCTAAATCAATTCAAAACAACGGCAATTTACTAAATCCTAAATTTAAGACTTCTGAACCTTTTCCAAAAACATTTTAACCGCATTATGGTACACGCATCACATGATCCTAATCCACATCAGGTAAGGGGTTTAGGGTTTTGTATACACTTTATTGACATTGGAGGCTCGCAGTGGGCTTTTGTACACACTTTTTTGTTGAAGATCTTAAAAATATAGAAGAAATGATTTTATTGATTTATTTGTGTAATACATCATACATGTATATATAGAAGTAAATGTTGCTAAAGATAGACGAATGCTGAAAACTAGAAATGAAATAAATATAATTAAATACTAAGTCTATTTTTATCCTAACAGAAGACGCCGTCAAATTTGAGAGTTAAGCCAAACAAAAAGTCAGCCACGCCACGTAGGCTTCTTGCTTCGTTGCTGACATAAAAGACTAATCAAATTGTAATCCATTGCGTGTTTTCCAAGTGACAAGAGACCTGTAAAATTTAAGGAGTAATTAGTTAAGAATGCGTTAGAGATGAGGTAGACGTGTAGGGCCAAACACGACTTTAAGGTTTGATATTTGTTGCTAGAATCGCAAGTGGGAGTAGGAATTCAAGTCCAGCGATCCCACCATGATCCACACTTGCTCCATGTAGAGACTTATTCCATACGACATATCCCAAACCGACAACTACTTAATCCATTTTTAATTCAACCGGTTTACGTGTTTTAGTTTTAAATACGCAGTCCTTCAACACTAGTTGAGCATTAGAGATGTGTGAATGCGTGTGTTAGTTCGAAAGATTAAGTGGATTTTTAAACACTACTTGTTTGGTTGGTGGAATTTTTAACGGATATACAGAAAATTAAGTCTATTTGGATGCTAAAATATACACCTCATTTTGTCTTTCCTTTTTTGAGTGTAAGTAAACTTGACAAGCAAGTCACTGCCAACTACAGAGGACAATAATTAATTAATTATTGTTTAGAAAGAGGAGCGTAATAAATATTTTTAAGACCAGATGACAATTTCAATTATTTTTTTATTATTACGATTATCGAAATTAATGTTAGTTTGTAATTAATTGGTCGGTTGGATTTGTCAAAACCACGTGCAGTTTAATATTGGTGTTTTTTTCTTCAAATCTCACACGTTATATTAAATGTACAGTCAATTACTGAATAACGTGTAAGACCTAAACGCAATTTATACTCAAATTCCAATCATATGGGTTTAGAAACAAATGAGTAATTTTATATATTAACACAATGATGTCATTACAAAGTTGATTCTCTGAATATCTAACAATTATATTTGATTTACTTTAGAATTTATTAATTAACTAGTTATTTAATGCACAATTTTGTGCAAAATATTCTTACAATATTGTATATTGTACATTATTTAATACATTAATATATTATGTAAAATAATAATTAACATATGAAATGATGTAATTTTGAAAGAATTTCATAGTATAATGGGAAAGAATTTGTGGCTTAAATAATCGTCAATAAAAAATTTTGTGCTTTATTAATAGTATAGATAATAGTAATCTAAGATTGAACATACCAAAGAAACTCGGTTGTGAGTCCTTGAACCACATGCATTTGACATCCGAAATTGAATGTTGATCGCTAGTTCAATAGATTTATCTCTATTTATATCTTAAATAAAACAAAAGAGGTGTGTTATAAACGGTATTTTTTGAAGTCACATATATGCCTGTGATTTTGTTCATAATTACTTTATTTCAAACAAAACTATTTATAACTTAAATATGAAGATTATATAAAATATTGTTTGCACCTGCTCTTGATTTTGGGACGACCAAAAAAGAAACCTGAAATATATTTAAAAAGAAAATATTCACTACAATATGAAATAGAGGGAGAATCTATTATAAATATAATTTAAATATGAATTAGAGGGTAAATTAAGAACAAATTAAAGGCTTCAAGATAGCGCTAATTGATACTCCCTCCGTTCCATAATTTATGTCTCATTTGATACTTTGCACGATTGTTAAGGAATGAAAGAAAAAATAAGTAAAATAAATAGTTGTGTAGTAATGAAAGATAAAAAAATGATTTGATAGATAATAAGTGATGAAAAAGAAATTAGAAAAATATGTGATAAAAAACTAAAAAAGATATGTTTATTTATGGTAAGATTTAGAAATGAGAAGATAATTTTGAAACAGCCAAAAAAGAAATGAGACATTAATAATGAAACGGAGGAAATAGTAGAAAATATAAATTTTTTTACGGAGTAAGAAATTTCATAAACCAGGCAGAGTTAACTAATTTTCCAAAAAAACAGGCAAAACAATGAAATTAATCGATAAACATATTTTGAAAAATATCTTCACAAGTCATCATCCCTATTCGTCCTATCAGACATTGCCACGTAGTCCTATCAATTTAAGCTGTTTGCGAATTCGCTTACGTAACCAATACGAATTAAAGAAAAGTCAGCCGTGTCAACTCATCTAAATGACTGAGTCCGACCCGGTTCCCGACTCGTCTGTTCCCTCATTCCCGTTTCCAAATCGCAACACGCGCCGGAACTAGACACATCCACCGATGACGGTGACGACATCGACAATCCTAGACTGAGCATTCGCCGTAGCGACACCATTCTCCCACCAGGCGATTTAAAAGAGCGAGGCGACTCGTTGACCGGCTCAGTAACGGTCAACTCGATCCTATTCGGGATCTCAATCGAGAAGCCTTTTAACTCCATCTGCGCCCCAAACGACGACGTACCAGCCGAATCCGTAACTGGTAGACTCACTGAGTCAACAACGAGTTGACTCACTCCATCCGATTTCTCAAAATCCACAACCACCGGCGCTCGACATAACGGACAAGTGGAGTGCGACGCAAACCACATATCAATACACTCAATATGAAAACAATGTTCACACTTAGGTAAAGATCGTCCCTTTTCTCCATTCTCAAACTCCGACAAGCAAACCGCGCACTCCGGCACTTCTTTCTCATCCGATTCTTGTCGAAACTCGAATACAGGCAATGAGTTGAGAACAGAGTGGTCAAGGCCTCGAGGAGCAGAATGGGTACTCGCAGAATCGACATAAAAGACAAGATTATGACGGCGGTTACGATTTCTACGTTGAAGCTGACGACGGCGGGCGCGGAGGAGGTACCAGCGAGCGTAAAGATGTAAAAGAACCATGAGGATAACGACAGAGAAGAGAATGACGATTGCGCTGAGCATGATCTTGCCGCTCAGCTCGTAGTCCTTGTTGGGCGCATCGGTTAGGGGAAGTGGGTCGACGTCGGAAGTGGAGGAAGAAGACGACATTGGGATTTGGAAGAGAGAGGGTTTGAGCGGTGCGGATTAAATCGGAGAAAGGGAGTAGGGAATGGAGGAAGGTTCGTGGAGGTTTCGTGGTGAATACGACGTCGTGTAGTGAATAGGAAAGCAAAATAGACGACGCGTTTTTGGATATATGAAATTACCAAATTATTACTGTGTGAAATATTTCCTTGATAGAATTTTGTGGATTTACACAAATTGGTCTGTGAGTTGTTGGCACCGTTTGTTGTAAATTATGGATAATGAATTTCGACAATTTTGGTTTCTTAACTATTCTGTAAGTGTTATTTTAAGATAAGGTTTGAGTAAAAGTTTATCCAGCTCATCTGTTAGTAACAAAATAATGAATAAAGTTCAAGGAAATGTATCTATGTAACTATGTAAGTATATGTAAGATCGTAAAACATTATTTCGATCGTTGATTATTAATAATTTAACGGATGACATTTTATCATAAATAAATCAACCGCTATTTTTTTTGCAAATCCAATCACTTAATTATTAAAAACCAATTTTAATCTCAATCGTGAAATTATTAAAATCAACAGCAAAGATTAAAATCAACAGTTAAGGTTCAACAGTTAGTATCAAATTAATATTCATTTGTGTTGGTAAGTTGGTAAGAGCACAGTATTATAATTGACACATACTCTTAATTTGTGTTCGACTCCTGCTGATGGCAAGTATACAAGAATAAATAAATTGCATGACAAATTAAATATATCATTTTTGTTATTAGAAATAATACAGTTTAGACGATAAAACGTTGAAAATTATTTATTCTAAAACGCGAATAAGTATATACTTATTTACTACAGAATAGAGGAAAATATGAAACTGCAGAGTTTTAAACAGACCATTATCGGCCCATAATTGTTAGCACAGTGGCACATGGGTCGAAATTGGATCTCACTTGAAACATATTTTTTAATGAGAGCAACCTGACGAAGATAAAATTGAAACAAATGCATGGCGCTACCGATGCGGATTATTGTTGTTAATATATTCTCGCCAAATACCAAACTATGTCACTTCGTCACAGACACACGAAAGAAGGAATCGGATCGAGTGCTGCACTGCAAAAAACTGCGAGATAAAACGACGTCGTTTGGCCTTAAAAACGACGTTGTTTTGACAACGGGGTCATTTTGCATTTATAGGGTTTTAGATTAAACTACGTAGTTTTATTTAAAAGTTATATAAAACTACGTCACTTTTGAACTTGCAGCACATGGCAGCACTGAAAGTGGCTGCACCGGATCCAGTTCCACGAAAGAACGGAACAAGCTAGTTCAGGGCTAAATGGGCCGACAACAAATGGCCCAAAACGAACCCAATCAGGCCAGCATCGTAGGAACAAGTATAACATCCGAGTCAATTTACTCTTTGTAGGTGGAAGCGGATCCACTACGTTATATACAAGTTTGAATGAACCAACGTTGGGATGCATTTTATTCAAGTAGATACTTATCTTTGGTGGATTTGAAAAACTACATTTTATATCTGTTGAGTGTTGATTGCATTTGTTCAATGAAAGACGTTGTGTCATGTGCAATGTCACATGTAAAACATCGCAACTTACATGTCTCATTAATATATTGACGCAATCTCGTGCATTGATAAATGTAATCGACGTATGTAAAGTGTGGTGCAGAAATTTACAAAAAAAGATAGATCTACACGAATAAACATCTGCATATAAATAGAGGAATCGACAAAGCACACACTTTGTGTGGACAATTCGCATAGACGTCTAATTATATACTTAATAAGGGTTAGGTACTTGTAAGATAAAGAAGTTTTGTGATACTGCAAGGTAATATCTTAAACGATGATTTTAATAATTTAAAAGTGAGATAACTTATTTTTTAATTAATTTAGGAAACATGTTTGTGCAAAACACGATGCGGTTGCGAAGATCGTCTTACAATCTAATCCATTGTATTATTGAAAAAATGAACGGATGAGATGAGATCTAGAGAAACATTATATGTGAGACAAAAAGTCTAATGTCAGTCTTTGATTTTTGATAATCCGACGTTGAGATTAAAGTTGATTTTTTAAAGTGTGCAGTTGAATTTGCAAAAAAAACGGGCGGTTGGATTTTGACGGTTATTTTTTAGATTAAATCTCATCCGTTAAATTATTAGTAATCAACGGTCGAGACTTTGTCTCACCATCTTACAAATACTTATACGTCATTCTCAAAATTTTCCCATTACTTATAAATATTGTGATTGTATCTTGTTTTCTTAAGTCTCCGTTTGGTTGCATGGAAAGTTAGGTATTTTGCTTTCATAAAGCTTCATTTGGACGTGTTTATTTGTATCAAGAAAAATGAAAATATAACAAAGAAAACAATGTATGTTTTTCCTCTCAATTTTTTATCGGAAAATTATTTTCCTCTACATTTTCCCTTAAATTTTATTTCCAATTTACCAAGGGTAATGGAAAATTGATTATCCTCCTTGAATGGTGATACTGGATTTTAGTCTTTTTAACATTATTAGATTTTATTCGATACGTTTCCAATATTAAATATCTACTTAGCCTTAAATATATGATTTGTTTAAGGCCCGTAATCTTTGTTATCCTTAAAACATTGACTCTTCATCTTCCGTCAACGACATTTATGTCACCACAGTCAACACACAAAACACATCCACACTGTCCACCTAATCGACACCGACCACACCGAATTGCCTTTAAATCCGAAAACCCCCAATTTCAACATTCCAAGAAATGGATTCAATCAAGCACTCAACCCTCCACGTCAACGGCATCAACATCCACTTAGCCGAGAAAGGCGCAGGCCCCAACATAGTCCTCTTCATCCATGGCTTCCCTGAACTTTGGTACTCCTGGCGTCATCAGATTCTCACCCTTTCAGATCTCGGTTACCGATGTCTAGCGCCGGACATGCGCGGCTACGGTGACACTGACGCGCCTGAAGGGTGTGAGAAATACACGATTTTTCATCTGGTTGGGGATTTGGTGGCTTTGTTGGATGAAGTTGCACCTGCACAGAAGGTGTTTGTTGTTGGGCATGACTGGGGTGCTGTTGTTGCTTGGCATTTGTGTTTGTTTAGGCCTGATAAGGTTAGGGCTTTGGTGAATTTGAGTGTGCCCTTTACTCCTAGGAATCCTGCTGGGAAGCCTGTTGATCGCTGGAGGCAGATTTATGGTGATGACTACTATATGTGTCGAATTCAGGTATGTTTTAGACGATCTTAAATTCGTGAAAATCGTGACTTAGATTATTGCGCTCTCGTTTATCAAATCAAATGATTTTATATTTGGGTTTGGTAGACCTTTATCATTGCACTGGTGTTTGTAATACTCCCTCCGTCCCACCGAATGCTTCTCTTTTTGCCATTTTGGGTGTCCCACCGAATGTTTCCTATTTCCTTTTTTGGCAAAAAATAAATATTAAAATATAACACTCTAATTACATTTACTAGTTAAACATAATTACTTATACTAACTAATTAATTATTTTAATTGAATTAAACCAACTGCCAAAATTGAAAAATCACCCCCAACAACTCTAGATATTGGTTTCAAAATTTTGAGACCAAAATTTTGGTGGGAAAGTTTACTTTTGGTAAATTAATTTTGGTCTCAAAATTTTGGTGGGAAAATTTAGTCTTAATCAGATTTTCATCAGAATTTTTTATTCCTTAAATATTGATTTCTTATTTTACATTGAAAATGCCAAATAGGAAGCATTCGGTGGGGCGGAGGGAGTAGCAATTTCTGTCGCTTAAACAGCGGGTAGCTGTAAATTTGAGCAGTTTATTGGATACTCTTATAAATGCAATTTGTCTGAATGATGGTTATAGCTTATTGTTTGGTCTTTGTATGAATTGGAAGAGTTTTGACTATTATTCCCTCTGTCCCATAATGTTTGTCCACTTTTCTTTTTGGGTGTCCCCTAATATTTGTCCACTTTAATTCATTCACAACCACATATTTTATCTTTCCTCTCAAATTCTTTAAATCTTTCATTCTTAACCACACATTTTACACTCATTACTATCTTAAATACCGTGAAATATATGTTTTTGGACAAATTTAAGGGGACGGAGGGAGTATAATCTTTAAGTTAACCCATCACTACCGTCTTTGTGCAAGTTATCTATAGTCATTAGTAAATCTTTGACTTATTTGGTTGAGAAGACATGATGAAGCTAAATGATTGATGGTGGGATGTTGTGTTTTATTTTACTGTTGAGTTCCTTAAATGTGATCTGTTTTGGTAACTTATAAGAAATTCATATTGGACGGTGCTGTGTTTGTGTATAAAATGTATCTGTATATTTCTTGTGGTTTAGGAACCAGGAGTTGTGGAATCTGAGTTTGCTGAGTTCGGGGCAAAGAGGGTTCTGAAAGAGTTATTTGGATACAGAACTCCAGGGCCACTTTTTCTACCTAAAGGCAAGTGTTTTTCTACCCCGCCAGAAGCTGAAATTGACTTGCCCCCTTGGATGAGTGAAGAGGACATAGACTACTACACCTCAAAATTTGAGAGAGGCTTCACGGGAGGGTTAAACTACTACCGTGTTTCTAATCTGTATGTCTTACTACTATCTTCACTAATGTAGCCTTTCAGTATCCTTGACAGACAGAATTGAAACAGGACATACTGATATATATTGATGTGTAGGAACTGGGAGTTAACTGCCCCGTGGACAGGCAGCCAAGTGAAAGTACCTGCCAAGTTCATCACCGGCGAACTGGATCTTGTGTACCACTCATTTGGTGCGAAAAATTTTGTCCACAGCGAGCACTTCAAAAAACATGTCCCATTCCTGCAGGATGTTGTGGTTTTGGAGGGTGTAGCTCATTGGACTCAGCAGGAGAAGCCAGATGAGGTAAGCAAACACATAGTAGAATTCATCTCGAAGTTCTAATCTCACCTCACATCTTTTGGGATAAGAGAAGTGTGATCCATCTTCCTCATTCCCTTATAGGTTACTATTTTGAATAAGAGATATAAACTCAAATTGCCATGTCCATTACATTTATTTCTTTTACCACATTTTATTTCTTGGCAAACCCATCACTGCCAGCAAGGCTGCTAAATATTGCTACTTGAAGCTCTCTATTGTTTTACATGTCGGAGAGCAGTATGATATGAACACTGTTTAACAATTAATCACAAGGTTCACTTCTGGGGTGGCAAGGACTCTATTGACCCTAATTTCAGGACGGCTTTTGGGCACTATGGAATATATAGGCAAAGAAAACAAACATAAATTTAAGGGAAAAGTACAAAAAGGGTCTACGAACTACCAATCTATGTCATATTACGGTCTGAACTATCGAAAATGACAAAATATGGGCAAACTTAAATTTCTTTTGATGGGGTTGACTAACGCCGTTAGTGTGCCCCTTTGACCACTAATCAAATTACTAAATTATCCTTACTTTAAACAAACTCCATTTCTTACCAATTACTGCATATTTGAGTTGTGCATTTCTCATTTTCATTTCATTTAAGCACAGAACATGGAAGAATAGTTAAAACATGTTACTAATATTAAGTGAAGCATCAAATCAACAAATGAACATGTACATTGCCAGCACAATAAGGTTCATCATGTCACAAGCTCAAAAGTAATATAGCTACGCCTACACCTGTTTACTAACAATACACATGCTCATGCAAAATGAATATGCCTGTCATTGGTTTGAGGAGGATCTAGCCAAGGGAACCATTGAAAGCACATATATTTGTTGCTAAATATCTGCCAAATCGAAGAACTCGATATACCGGACAAAAGGGACAGTGCACAAAAAGTTGCAAAACCATAATTAGTGGTCAATGTCATTTTGAGAAAGTCTCGTCTTTGCATTTGGATGCTTAGATATGATTGATGTCAAGGCTGTCTCTCTTGTAAACAAAGCATGACCACCGTGTGATGGAACTTGCAATGGACCACTTGCTATTGATCTTTCATATTGAACAGCATTTCCTACAGTTTCACACTCAAAATGCCAATCACGAATTGGAACATGGCTTGTTTGAACCTGAGCACAAGTTGTTGTATTAAGAAAAGGTGACACTAATCATTGTTCAGCAACCATCATAAACAAGAAGAATCATTAAGAATTTGAATTAACTATTAGTAAAGCACCATCTCTCTTGTCTCGTGTGTCCAATATCCTCTAATAGATTTTGTATAAACCAATTCCAAGTATCCTTTGATTCGGCTTCACATATTGCATATGAAATTGGAAACATGTTTTCGTTTCCGTCCGTTCCAACTGCTGCAAGAATCTGTCCAGTATAAGCCCCTTTAAGATGACAAGCATCTAAGCTAATGATAGGTCTGCTTCCGGTGAGAAATCCTCTCTTGCATGCATTCAAACATATGTATATCCTTTGAAAATGACCACCATCAGTTGTGAGAATAACTGAACTCCCCGGGTTACTTTGTTTCAAGATAGCACAATAGTCTCTAATCAATTTATATTGATCCCCAACAGCACCATCAATGGTTTCTAAGGCCATATTTTTTGTTCGTAAACACTTTCTGTATGACACCTCTACTCCAAAATCTCGTTTTATATGCCTCTTGAATGCATTAGTCTCCCACTTAGGGTTATCTTTAAAATTTTCCAGGTAATGCTCAGCCAGAAATTTTGTTGTTAGCTTTGAATTGTTGAAATCAAAGTCGCAATTCTCATGAGGTTGCAACGATTTAATCTGAAAATAAGTTCCACCCCTTTTATCCACATGTAACAAGGCTGTAATTTTCCATGGACATTCACTGTTCCTACATTGAACAGAAATTCGTGACTTCTTATTGTTGATGAAGTCATAGTCAAACCCTTTTCTAACGGCAAATACCCTTAATGCTTTTCTAAAAACATCAACATTTCGAAACTGCAGTCCGACAGTAAGCTCCAAATCTATTCCGAAATCTGTCTTCTCATTAAAAAAAGAATAATCTCTAACAGTCTCATCACTTTTGGAATCCTCGCTATAATCGCTTGAAACTAACTCATCCGTTGGCACATACTCCTCATCATCCTCTAATCCATCATATGGAAGATTGCCATTATCGATTAATACCTCATTCAAAGATTAAGAAACATTTTCTCGGATTTTATAGAATTCCTCGTCTTGTTCACAGAATATATCCTCATCGTCCTCCGTAATATCAACATCCGATGAATTTGTTAACTCAGCATCAGCTACTTCAACCACTACTCCATGTTCCATTTTATCTGAAATTATAAGAAAAAAGGATACACATTTGATACATCTTTGTCTGATTATAGTTGTCATAATAACAATGAAAATATAACAAGAATATTCATAATAAATCTCTACCTTACACCTGCTCATTCTAACCCTTAAATACTAGCAAAGATATAACGAAAACAAATACAAGCCAATCAAATTAGGTGACTGCAATCGACCCTAAAAATAAAACCCTAATTCTGTAAACTATGATCCCTAAATTAAATTACATATTACCTTACCTTTAGATCGAGATGCAGTGGCGTTTATCAAGCCTCCTTAAAGTCGAAATTGAAGTTGGCAGTCAATTGAAGTTAGGGTTGAGATGCTTCACCTTCGAGATGCTTCAAGCTTTGAGATGCTTCTATTCTCTGCTTTTACTTTGGTTAAAATGGGGTTTGTATAAAGTTGGGGTAATTTAGTAATTTTATTAGTGGTCAAAGGGGCACACTTACGGCGTTAGTCAACCCATCAAAAGAAATTTAAATTTGCCCAGATTTTGTCATTCTCGGTAGTTCGGACTGTAATATGACATAGATTGGCAGTCAAATGTAAGGATGCTTTAAGTACCACCTGGTAAGATGGTTATAACAAATTTCACAAGATATGACAAGGAGCTAAAACAACATTGAAAATTTTTCAGATGAAATCTAATGAGTACATTATAGGTATGAAAATGATGCAAACATTCAAATAATCCGTCACACAAACAAAATAGTCGTAGAGTGACAATGAAATGCTCAAGCTTCAGTTTTTTAGTCTTCCTCTTCACCTTCGTTCTCAGCAATGTTGAAGTATCGGAGTTCATACACATTGCGGTCTTTGTTGGAAGCAATCACGCGCAGCCAGTCACGGACATTGTGCTTCTTCAAATACTTCTTTGCCAAATATTTCAAGTACCTAAAACAAAATTTGGATATAATAACAAGACATCAAGTTTTTTATAAAACTAACAAACACAAAATTATTAAATACTATCAAATGGCTTACTGTTACCTAGTCCAAAAGTACAGGATAGTTAGTAAACTAAATCTAGAACTCTCCACATACAACCAAGTCAACAGACAATATCATGAGTCAGATATGTTAGGAACTCGAAGAGTATGACGAACTAGATTCATAATTCAATCCCTAACTAGAAACATGTGTTCCACTTGTTGTAAAACTATCACACTCTTACTAGTTGAATAAAATCCAAGACAAATAATGAAGACTGCTTGGCGCAAAGTGAAATCAAAAAATGGACTAAGAGTGCCAAAACTCTCTACACATCTTTTTGCCAGAAACAAAATGTAAAACTCAACCAAAAGTGACGGTGATACTTAGCATCACAGTTCAAGCTGACGCATATTTTCAACAACGGACACTAGAGTTATAAGCAGGTAATGATATTCTTTGACTACTACTAATCCATTGCACATAAGTAATTTAATCCGAAACAATAGCGGAAATTTCACAAACACTAATAAATTCAAATAGAAATACCTTTTAGAGAAGGTGGAATCAGCAGTGACGCTAATCTTATTCTTCTCGCGAGTCACAGTTATAACATCTCCTAAAGCTCCAGGTTTACCTCCAACCTTAATCCTCTCCTGCAAAAACTTCTCAAGTGAAGCAATGTCCATAATCTTGTCCTCAACTGGCTTGGCACAGTCGATGGTGTATACCACCGTCTTCTTCTTCCCCTTCACACCTCCTGCTGCTGCCTTACTCATTTTCACTATCCTACAAAGTTACAAATATCATTAAAAATATGAAAGTGCGTAATTATCGAACGAAGGAATTGAGTGAAGCGGCGTGGCGGTGGCGGCGAGATTACCTGAGTGGGTTTTCCGATTTGGTGGATGGAGTGATCGCCGCTGAAACGAGCTGAAGTTAGTTAAACTGGGAAGTTGAATAAGTTAGGGTTTTGGAGATGCGGTTTTCAGTTTGGGCCTGATTTGGGCTTCGGGTTATATTCAAAGCCCGGTAAAGGTAAATATCTTGACGAGACAGATCCATATTAAGTGCAATAGAACATAAAGTATAATTTGGGACACCAAAAAAACGGTCACTATAATAAGAAGGGAGGTAGCAGTATTTTAGGACTGAACTGTAAGAATATGAATCGATCATTAAAAAGGATTGCAGAATTACAGTGTCAAGAGTTGGGAATGAGTAGCCAAGAGTAATTTTATTTAGAAGTCATTAAATTTTAAAACAAAATACTGTGACATTCGCATTGTCTTAGTGTTGAGGCTTGCAACATCCTGTCTATGTCTGTGTACCATCCGCATCTCAGTGTTTCACCTTGGGTTTCTTCACGATCATCACGGAGCAATGTGCGTGATGCGCGCAGTAGTCGCTTACGCTACCCAATACAGCCCTGTACATGAAACTCATTAATAGACTTGTATTCTCAAACTTGCACAGTATACATTTTTAGGGAATGCAGTGATACTTTTTAGTCATACCTCTTTAGAGCTCCATAGCCATGGCTTCCTAACACTAAAAGAGTTGCATGGTGCTTCTCGACCCCTTCGACCAGAACATTCCTCGGATCGCCTTCTACTACTTCAAACGTTGCATTTTCAACCTACAGGATGGACAGTATAAATTAAGTAGAATTTCATTACTATGACAATTATAATTCTTTTAAGTTTGAAAATAAAAATCATTACCCCTTTGCTGGTGCATAATTCCTTCCCCTTCTCGAGTACTTTTTGTGAGTTCTTCTTCAGATCCGCGTCTACTACGCCCATTATATCGGCGGTTCCTGCAAATAGGTCATCCGCAAATGCTAATCAAAACTGCTCTGAATAAAAGAATCATACGTAGTAACACATTAACTAGAAAAATGAGCAATGTTGGTTTCAAATGTGACAACAAAATGTGGCGTAATATGTACCAGGCCCGCCAAGGCCAACGACAGAAGATGGTGTTGGTTTGGCATAAATAACAATAAGCTTAAATGCCTTGCTCAAACCAGGAGTTTTGAAAAAGTGATCCAAAATCCATTCAAGTGCGTAGAAGCTATGTTCTCCTTCATCAATTCCAAACAACATTACTTGCTGCTCCTTGTCACCCATTTCTTGAAAATCTAAATCAAAGATTCAAACTAGCTGAAACAACTTTTAGCTGAAGAAAAACTGAAACTGGTGGAACTTAATATTTGAAGTTGGCATCTTGAGGTGCTGAAAAATGAGGCTCATAGAGGTCAGTGGCTGAAGACTCGGGTTTTGGAACGCACGTATGGGAATGTTTGCTTGATTCGCTTCTGTCGGGGCTTGTGGGCCCAATCCAAGCTATGTTTTCGGCATATTGGATGAGTCAATTTCTCAACCAGATCGCCCGGCTCAACTATAAATTTACGGTCCAACCAATTAATTCCGTAAAATGATGTATTTTTCTCTCACAAAACATGTCTCTTTTCACTGTAACTATATACCAACATTACTCAAACATACAAACAAATCTAACAAAAACATAAACAAATTGAACGTTACTAGGGTTACACTTGACATGATTAATAATTGAGCTTGGAAATCAAAACTTGAGTTTACTCAATGAAACGAAATGCATCCCTCGTCGGTTCGTACCAACGATCAAAAAATACTCAACTACAACTATATCCTTAATTTGCATACATACATTCTCATCTCCACCGTTCATCTCATTTTCTAATTCATTGATTGACACATGATTACTTTTTTACTTTAATTTATTTACTCAATCAAATCAAACCACTAACACAAAAGTAATCACGTGTCAATCAATGAATGAATTAGAAAATGAGATGAACGATGGAGATGAGGATGTATGGATGTAAAATAAGGGTAGTTGAGTGCTTCTCTTGAATCAGTTATTTACCAAAATGTGAACATATATAATATGATTTTTTATACAAATTTAATATTAATGGATCAACAAGAAAACTATTTTTTTGAATTTAATCAATTGATGGATATCATTGTTTCATTTCTTCTCAGTACCAACCAAGATAGAAATTTTTTGAATTTAAAACAAAATTAAAATGGAAAATTTTGATTACAAAACCAAACACTTCACTCTGTCTCTCTCATTCATTTCCTAGCCGCGTTTCAAACATACGCGATCGGCGTCGGCATCGGCGGCGGATGAGGCGGCGAATCGAGTGATAATGAAGCAGCAGGATTCGTTCATCTACAGCTTCGTAGCCCGCGGCACTATGGTGCTTGCGGAGTACACTGAATTCACTGGTAATTTCCCCTCGATTGCTGCTCAATGCTTGCAGAAGCTGCCTTCCTACAACAACAGATTCACTTACAGCTGCGACCATCATATGTTCAATTTCCTCGTTGATGAAGGCTATGGTATTCTTTTTGATGCTTTTCCTTGTTTTTGGTTTTCCTTTTGTTTGTGATATTGAGTCTTTTTTTGGTGTGACTATCTGCTTGTTCGATGCTTCAACCTCTTGGTTTTGGAATTTTATTTTGCCTGCTGAGTTTTCGAGTTTATGATTTTGATTGGTTATAAGTTGATCTAGCTGCTTATAGTTATAGGCTTTTGTGTGCGATTTACGGATTTGCTTTGCTGGAGAGAAGTTTTGTTTTCAGATTGTGCTGTGCAAATGTGTTCCAATGTACATCTCTGTTTTGTTATTTCCTGGCTTATGTATTTTGTCTTGGAGAGTGCTGAGGGCTTTGGGAGTGTTTATGACAAGTCTATTGACACATTAGTTTTGTTACCATGTGTCTTTGAAGATCAGATCAAGAACGGTTGAATATCATGATTCTTGAAATTCGCAGCAAACTAGTCCATTGTCTAGTAAATTCGTACCTTATTTTTTTATTTCGCACTTGCACATGAAAATAACCAGTATATATCTCATATTTCAGCTTTCTGTGTTGTGGCTAAAGATACCGTCGGAAAGCAAATCTGTATAGCATTTTTGGAACGTGTTAAAGCAGACTTCAAAAAGAGGTATGGGGGTGGGAAAGCAGGAACAGCCATTGCCAAAAGTCTTAACAAAGAATTTGGGTAAGTGCCTGAAAGTAGTAGTATTAAGTTGGGTTACAACTTGGGGATTAAGAAATGCAAAAGAAAGTTGATGTTATTTTATGTTATTCTGCAGACCAGTGATAAAAGAACACATGCAGTACATAATTGATCATGCTGAAGAAATTGAGAAGCTTTTAAAAGTTAAAGCACAAGTCTCAGAAGTTAAAAGTATAATGTTGGAGAATATCGACAAGGTAGGCTAATTATATCTGCTAAGTCATTCTGATCCTATATCAAGTGTGTGGGCCTTCAGATAATACATTATATAGTCGAGTCTTATGCTCCCTGGCCTAATTTCATTGAAAACAGAAACCCCTGATACAATTAGTCATTTCAAAAGCAGCTGCCTATTTATTTGTAATATAAAAGAACATGCTAGTTTTAGTTCTGTATAAAAGATAACAGAGAAAGCTAAGTATTTTCTTGGGTCCCTTTAATGGTGTTTTGATCTTTTGAGTTTTTATGGGGAATAAACATGATATGAACAACTACATTTCATTTTGTTTCTTAGGCAATAGATAGAGGGGAGAACTTGACCACACTTGCAGATAAAACTGAGAATCTGCGTTCTCAGGTAATGTCTAACTCCAGCCCTGCATACTCCTTTCCTTTTCACTGTCTTTATCAGGTAGCCTGAACTCAATTTGCATTAGTGGTATTGCAGGCTCAATCATTCAAGAATCAAGGAACTCAACTGCGCAGAAAGATGTGGTACCAAAACATGAAAATAAAGCTAGTAGTCTTTGGCATCCTAGTGATTCTAATATTAGTCATCTGGCTCTCCATTTGCCATGGTTTCAGCTGCAGCAACAACTGATCTGCATGCCTTCAAGGCTCCAATACATATTACCCATTACCCACCACATATTTATTACAGTTGATCAACATGAATCAATCATGGCCTGAAGGAAAGTCGTCACCATCTCCTTTCATAACATATGTTCCCAGCAACCTCAGTGACAAACTAACGCATTGCGATACTCATTTCATAGAATTAAAAAGAGAAGCAAATAAACATCCCATCCAATGTAAAACCTTGTACCTGGATTTATAGCTTCTCAAATGTTTCAAAAGTTTGTTTCATATGGTACACCAGATACAAAATGCAAGAACCATATAAAAGAGAAATGTATTGATGGAACTAAATATTTCGCTAAAATACAGCAAGACCATAAACACGAAAGACCTAAAGCTCATCCTCCATCCTCAAATACTCACCAATATCAGCCTGATGCAGCACCACAATCCCATTAGGATCCATCTTCCTACAATCTCCAGTCGACTTCGCTGCAATTCCAAACCCTAACGGCACGTCCGACATACTAAACACCACAACACCATCCCCAGCTACAATCCCTTCAGTAATCCTCCCTAAACCACCTTTTAACACATGATTTCCATACAAAAACGACATCTCCGAAGTTGGCTTCAACCACACCTTATGCTTCGCATTCGCCGCCAATATACTCAAAGCCTGCACAGTCAGATGAAAGCTTCCACCTTTAGTAAACTTGCCTATGCACGTCCCGAGACTTACAAGCTTGTCACGTGCGACGTTGGTGGCGCGTCGGACCAGTGCGTCGCTGACGTAATAGACTTTGTTTTTGTGGAGACGGAAGAGGTAGCGGCCTGGTAACTTGTCCGGACCTTCGTGTGCGGGGTTTTCGACTATGTTTTTGAGATTGTTGCCAGTGAATTTCATGAGCTTCTCGAACACCGCCGTCGTCTCGGTCTCGTCTAAAGGCCTCATTTTGATTAGGGTTTTGCAGAGTAGTGGAATCTGAGATTAGGGTTTAAGGAGGTTGTTGTTAATGGCTAGAATTCGGTAGTGGAAAGGGCCGTCATATAAGCCCAATAAGTATAGCAACGTCTTCATAGTTTTAGAAATGAATGGGGAAAATGTGGAAAACCCTTCACTACATTGTTTTTTTATTAAATGGAATAAATCCAACGAAAATACAAGGGCGATGACTTAAACAGCTAAAAGAAATGCATCTAATCTGACCCAAGATTGGTAGTATGATAAAAAAATATAGAACCGTCGAATCATTTGTCTCCCTCAAAAACACACGTGTAGCACTTGGCCTCATCCAAAAAAGTAAAACTGCTTGCTTCATCACAATGTAACAGTAGCATGTTTCATCCCAAGGCCGGTTGATCATATGGATAGGCACAAGTTTCATGGTTGAAGCTACGAACTTGAAGGTGACGCCGAGACGGTTGAACTTGAAGGACAAACGACGTCCTTTTAACTCCTCAAAACCAATTGAACTAAGATGAAATTAAGATAACAAACTGAAAAGAAAAACATAAGGGTCACACGAGTAAGGTTATAAGAGGAGCGATAAATAAATGTGAGACTATGAGACACAATCTCAACCGTTGATTACTAATAATTCAACGGATTAGATTTGATTAAAAAAGTAACCATCAATCTCAACCGCTAGGGTTTTTGCAAATACAACCGCCCATTATATAAAAACAACTTTAATCTCAACTTTATATTAATCTAATCCAACAGTTGATATTAAGTCATTCCGTCTCACCTAAACTCTTTATTTCTCTTGAACTTTGCCCAAGGTCATATAACACAAACAAACAAGTACAAAGAAATAAAATTTTAAAACAACATAACTTAAAACTCATATTCCAAAAATTCTCATAAAGCAAAGGGAGAGCAGAAAGATAGAACTCTCCTTTTTTAACCATTTAGAGATGATTTAAGACATCGACACATCCTTCACTGGAGTTCGATTCTCTACTATCCCAATAAAAAATGCAGCCACACACAATAACCAACGCGTGCACAATATATGTGTACTACAGGACAAACTAATGCTAATGGACAAAAGTGCAATAATGCACATTCTACAATAACATAAAGAACACACTCTCAACAAGCATTGGATCCACTCGATACAACGGCTGAATATTGAGTCATAGAGTTCGTAATATTTAACATGGATCGCAATTGAGTTGGATCGTCCTACACTATATTGTTAAATGTTGGAATACATGGACAATGTCCTTCACTATACTATTATGGTAAATTATTGATCAATATTTTATTGGATTTTTTATAAATATCCTACATGTTGGGTAATGTTCAAGAGTAACAAAAGGTTTAGGTAAGCCAGAAGGACTTAATATCAATTGTTGAATTAGATTAATCTGTGGTCGAGTTTAAAGTTGGTTTTTATATAAGGGACCACCTCTTATAGGGCGTAATTGTCAAAAACCACCCCTTATACATTTTATTGCCGAAAACCGCCCGTTGTTCGTTTGTTTTTTGCTAAATCACACATTCCGTTAAATTAGTGTTAAAACTCCGTTAGATGACATTAATTAGGTTAATTAAACAAAATCAATTCATTTAATTAATTAATTAGGTTAATAAAATCCAATTTTCATTTAATTAATTAATTAGGTTAATAAAATCCAATTTTCATTTAATTAATTAACTAATTAGGTTTATAAATCTTATTTAATTAGGTTATTTATGCCACATCACCACCTCCCTCCTCTCCCTATCCGATGACGATCCTTCTACCTCTGCCACCATCACCTCCTTCATCTTCGCCGCATCCAAACCCTACTTCTACAACTCCACCGGCCAAATTGATCTCCCCAAACTTCCAGAAATATGCAGGGTACTCAGAATCAGTTACGTCCCGGTGGCCCTTCTACTGCAACAGGGATTTCCCCAGCAACACTTCTGTCCAGATCCGTCAATCCTTCCTCTTCTGGACTACCATCATCCAGACCATTTCACCCTCCTGTACCGAGGCCATCAATGAGTGCCATTACAAATTCTGCAGTTCAGCAAACAACAACACGCCCATTCCAGTTGTTGAACCACCCTGCTGCTGCACTGTTGTCAGGTAATTCAGCTAGACCAGTCAGTACAACTTCCACCTCACCTCCCACCATGAACCTCCATTCTCTGCAGGGTACTCAGTACTTCATCTCCATCTCCGCTCGACTGGCTCGGGATCTACTCGCCTACGAACTCCTCCCACAAGTACTTCATCGGATACTTCTTCTTAACCTCATCGGATCTGGTAATTTCCGACGGGATTACGAGTTTCGGATTTTCTGATGGAAGGAGAATGAGGTCGACATTTGTGAGATAGGGGAGGTTGGAGGTTGAGAAGAGGACGGGAGTTAAGCAAGTGAAAATTTGTGAAAATTCTTAATTAATTATTTGTGAATTTTATTTGTGTTTAATTAATTAAATGAATTAATTGTGTTTAATT
The DNA here is from genome assembly GCA_006409495.1 of Sedum album. NCBI lineage: Eukaryota > Viridiplantae > Streptophyta > Magnoliopsida > Saxifragales > Crassulaceae > Sedum > Sedum album. Next base: position 44,662 of record QZGG01000913.1, read on the forward strand.
AACCTAATTAATGTCATCTAACGGAGATTTAACACTAATTTAACGGAATGTGTGATTTAGCGAAAAACAAACGAACAACGGGTGGTTTTCGGCAATAAAATGTGTAAGGGGTGGTTTTCGGCAATTACGCCCTATAAGAGGTGGTTTTCGGCAATAATCCCTTTATATAATGGGTGGTTGGATTTACAAAAAACTCTAGCGGTTGTGATTGAATTATTTTTTTGAATCAAATTTCATCCGTTGGATTATTAGCATTTAACGATTGAGATTATATCTCACTGTATCACATTTATTTATTTGTCCTCCTGAAACCTTACTTTAAATATACAAAGCACAGATAATGCAATGACGATATTTGTGGAAGCTATTCATACAATCCACTTCCTTACAATACTCTTTCATCAATTATTAATTACATGAATGCATTTCTTAACGTTATATTTAAAATTTTAATATGCATTGTTGAATTGGGTTAGATCTTTATATTATTGTAAAATCGAATGATTGGGTTACTATCAAACATTATTATCACTCATGATCAACTATTGATATTGTTCAATGTAACTCTGTTGAAATTTTAATTTTTATTTAAATTATAAAATAATTTAATAGAGTTGAATTCGAACGATACATGTAAATTTTGTGAAACATAAGGACGTAATCTTGGTCGTTGATTTGATTTATTCAGTGGTTGAAATTAAAGTTGGCTTTTCATTAATTGAGTGGTTGGATTTGCAAAAAATGCGCACGGTTGGTGATTGACGGTTACCAATATCAACTGTTGGGTTGAAAAAATCAACGGCTAAAATCACATCCCTCCGTTTTACTAAAAAAATGTATCTCCTCCTAAAACTTACACTAAATTCATATCATCAAAGTAATAATCTAATATCTCAGCTTTTCGTTTAGTAATGAATCTTCACTTTTATTGCAACATAATTAAATAAACACACCCTAACTGCCTAACATATTAAATAAATAAAATAAAAAATCAAACAAACACACGCATTCGCATCTCATCGAATCAGAGACCCAAATCGTCTCTCCCCAATTCCTTTTCTTCCGAAGCTCTCTCGATTAGCATCGTTTTGAGCCAGGTCAGCTTTTTATTTCCACGCTTCGGTTTTCAACCTTTTTTCATTGATCGGTCGTCGAGTTTCACACGTTGAATGTTGCTTTCATTTTTGGGGCTTTTCTGTATGGTTGTGATTTGTTAGGGTTTATGATAAATGTTGCTTCTTGTAATCGTATGCATTTGTTTTCAGGTTTTGGTGTATGTAATTGTATTTGATTTTGACTGAGTTGCTGATTTCAAGGAGTTTTGGGATTGATGACTATGAATGAGAGGAAGATAATTGAGTTGGATCAAGGATGGGATTATATGCAGAGAGGAATAACAAAGCTCAAGAATATACTGGAAGGGCTTCCGGAGCCGCAGTTCAGCTCCGAGGATTACATGATGCTTTACACGTGAGTTGAATCTCATTGAATGTGTATATTGCATTGGGTTTTAGCTTGTAGTGATTGTTTGTGTATTTTGTGGTGCTGACTGTGCATTTTCTTGCAGAACAATTTATAATATGTGTACGCAGAAGCCCCCGCATGACTATTCTCAACAGTTGTACGATAAGTACAAGCTGGCTTTTGAAGACTACATACGTGAATCTGTAAGTTGCAGCATTTTTATATCACTGGAATCCAGATGATAGTCAATTTCAAGCATTCTTGGATTAGTGTTAGAAGTGCACCTCTTTTAAATTTATTTATTTTAGTGACTGAAACCACTGAATGGCTTGAATATTTTTGAAATGATGAGTGCATCAGACTGTAAGTTTGGATGTAATCACAATGTTACCGAACTTGATATTAGTGCAGGTGACTTGGTTGTTACTTGTTAGATAAACTTGTGTTTTTTGAAAACGCATTCTAATAAACATCATTCGTTGTTTAAATCAATCCCTGTTTGGTTTTCCAAGGTGTTACCCTCTATTGGAGAGAAACATGATGAGTTCATGTTAAGGGAACTTGTCAGAAGGTGGGGGAATCATAAAATCATGGTCAGATGGCTTTCTCGATTCTTTTATTATCTGGATAGATACTTTATTGCAAGGAGATCTCTTCTACCCCTGAATGATGTTGGACTTACTTGCTTTAAAGAACTGGTAAGTTTTGGTTTTTATCTTTCCTGAAGCTTGTCCATAATATTGAATCTTGTAGGCATGTATAAGACTAATGTTAGTGAATATGTTGGTGTTGGAATAAAAATATCATATCCATGACAACTGGCACTCATCCACTTATGCCGTATACAATCACTTAACTTTTGTCTGATATGATCAATCAAAAATATTTAAGTGGCTTCTACATTTGAAATTTATCTTTAATTTGTTTCTTTTTGATGCACGTGATTAATAGTTTGTTCACATAAATGGTGTACACTAACTGTGGTTTCAGGTTTATGAAGTAGTAAAAGTCAAAGTTCGAGATGCTGTCATATCACTGGTTTGTTTTTGAGATTTTGCTACTGATGATATATTTGCTGCTTACATGGCATTGATTATCTTGAAACTCCCACAATCAGATCGATCAAGAAAGAGAAGGTGAACAAATAGACAGAGCATTGCTGAAAAATATCTTGGACATATTTGTTGAGATTGGAATGGGATCAATGGACCAGTACCAGAACGATTTTGAAAAAGCTATGCTTGACGACACTGCTGCCTACTATTCCCGGAAGGCATCAAACTGGATATTAGAAGACTCGTGCCCGGATTACATGTTGAAAGTACTGATTTTTTCTTTTTGTAATCAAGTTTTTGCTGGTGTTTCGACTGGGCCATGTCTTATTCAGTGAATGGCTAATTGCAGGCTGAGGAATGTTTAAAGCGTGAAAAAGAGAGAGTGGGTCATTACCTACACTCAAGCAGTGAGGCGAAATTACTCGATGTAAGTTGTTTCTTTCCCCTGTACCTGAGCAACAATCCCCATCTTTTAATGACAGGCTTCTGTTGAGACTCCAACATTTATTGTTTCACCATTATTGTTTTATTCGCAGAAAGTTCAAAACGAGCTGTTGACAGTGTATGCATCACAACTACTCGAAAAAGAGCATTCTGGATGTCATGCCTTGCTTAGGGATGACAAGGTGCATGATTTCCTTTCTTTTAGCTTCTTGATTTTTACCAAGACTGCGATATTTCTTTATTACAGGATTTGCTAATATTATCATTCTATGTTTATTTATTCCTTTCAGATAGAAGACCTATCAAGAATGTATAGACTTTTTTCTCGAATAACGCGCGGCTTGGACCCTGTTTCTAATATATTTAAACAGGTTCTGTAAAATTAACATTCATTCATATTTTTGTGTTAAATGAAAAAAGGTAGTGTAGCATAATTTGAGTATCTTGTGCAGCACGTCACTGGTGAAGGTACTGCTTTAGTTAAGCAAGCTGAAGATGCAGCAAGCACTAAAAAGGTTTGTTTGCTTAATGCTTTTTTATATTCCTAGTTGCTATGGTAATGCTTTTGCCCTCATCTAGTAGCACAGTTTTAATCCTTAAATCATTTTATTGTATTAATATGAGAAACCTTAGTGGGCAGAATCTACCTGATACCTCATCTCATTCAATGTTTACATATGAAAGTTCAGATTGGCATGATGTTGATTGAACCATACATTTTGGAAATATGGTGGTTTGCCATTTTATTCACTGATCTTCACTAATAGTTGGTTGTTCCTATGTTTATTGATAGTTTTAGGATAACATTTGTGTCGTCTTTTTTGGATGTTGCATATTCATAAAAAGCTGTTCACGTGTTCACTTTTTCTGTCTGAGTTTCCTTTTTTTCACTCGGCTAATAGTTTGCTCAACAACTTCATTCCACACTGTTAGGAATGGGAGTTTAGAGATGATATCTTAGATACCGATACAAATACAGTCCCTCATTTTCTTTCACGTTTGACTAGTAAATTCTGGATGAATCCTACACAATTCCCTTATCATGCAAGTATGTTCATCCCATCATGTAAATCATATATGTTTGACTGAGTTGTCACCCCAATGATGTCATATTTAACGATTTTTGCTTCACGATTATTTACCTTCTCTATTACCAAATGTTAATTATACTGTTAAGAATGCCCAGCTTAGCAAGGGGCCTTTAATACGTTTTTGCAGACTCATAAATATGCTTTCGAGTTTTGTGCATGCCTCCTTTTTGATTCTGTGCCCTCTGCTGTCTCATTTATACTACCTCGGATTTGCGGTGCTGTGATGGTTAATATCATAACAGTTTAATAATCACTGTTTCAGGCTGAGAAGAAAGACATTGTTGGTCCGCAGGAGCAGGTGATGGCCTATTATGTTTTTTGCAGATTCTCATCTGATTATCATGTTTATGCATCTGTTAGGTTGCTCACATAATTTATTTGCTCCAGATCTTTGTGAGAAAAGTGATTGAGCTCCATGACAAGTATCTGGCTTATGTGAACGATTGCTTTCAGAATCACACTCTCTTTCACAAGGTTAGTACCTGGATCTTTCACCAATCCAACTTCGTATATTCTTGGTCTGACACGTGTTTTGCTTTTAAAGGCTCTTAAGGAGGCATTTGAAGTTTTCTGCAATAAAGGAGTTGGCGGAAGCTCAAGTGCAGAACTCCTCGCCACATTTTGTGATAATATACTTAAGAAAGGCGGGAGTGAGAAACTAAGTGATGAAGCAATTGAAGAGACCCTGGATAAGGTTGTGAAACTGCTTGCTTACATCAGTGATAAGGATCTTTTTGCTGAGTTTTACAGGTACATATACTAATTGCTGCCCCTCTTTTATTACCAATATCTTACACTGTGACTGATTTTTGTGAATTCACCATTTGACAGAAAAAAACTTGCTCGCCGACTTCTATTTGACAAGAGTGCTAACGATGATCATGAAAGAAGTATCTTGACAAAATTGAAACAGCAATGTGGTGGTCAGTTCACATCTAAGATGGAGGGAATGGTGAATTGTTGCAACTATGTAATGCTGTATTTGTTCCTGCTTCACCAAATCTGGGCATGATATCTTTATGGATTTTTGTTTCAGGTTACTGACCTGACACTGGCAAGAGAAAACCAAACCAGTTTTGAGGACTATATCAATAACACTCCAGATGCTAACCCAGGAATTGATTTGACAGTAACTGTCCTGACTACTGGCTTCTGGCCAAGTTACAAGTCTTTTGACCTTAATCTTCCAGCTGAAATGGTAAGCTTGGATAAGATGGATGCAGCAGTAGTATAATTTTTAGTATCACATGCCCTTGCTCATATTGTGCAGGTAAAATGCGTTGAAGTTTTTAGAGAGTTTTACCAGACAAAGACTAAGCACCGGAAACTTACTTGGATATACTCATTAGGCACCTGTAATATCAACGGGAAATTCGAGGCCAAAACCATTGAGCTGATTGTAACGACTTATCAGGTATTGTTAGAGATGTAAATCTTCACGTGTATGAAATTGTAATATCATAAATTTTCGCTGAGCATAGTTTTTTGCATGTGCAGGCTGCCGCACTTCTTTTGTTCAATGCTTCTGACAGATTGAGCTACTCAGAAATTGTGACTCAACTAAACCTGAATGATGAGGACGTCATTAGAGTGCTTCATTCCTTGTCTTGTGCTAAATATAAGATCCTTAACAAAGAGCCATCAACGAAGACTATATCTCCCACGGACTACTTTGAGTTTAATTCGAAGTTTACTGATAGAATGAGAAGAATCAAGGTTTGGCTTTCTTGACTTACCTCAAGTGTATTAATAAGTCAACCAAGTTGCTTCATTATATCCAATGACCTTTCTATTTACAGATTCCCTTGCCTCCAGTGGATGAGAAGAAAAAGGTGATCGAAGATGTCGACAAAGATAGAAGGTATGCAATTGATGCATCTATTGTGCGCATAATGAAGAGCAGAAAAGTTTTGGGCCATCAGCAGCTTGTTATGGAATGTGTTGAGCAGTTGGGAAAGATGTTCAAGGTAATTATAGTGTGATATAAACATTCAGCCATTTATAGTTGCAGTGGGGCCAATTCTAAGCGATGGTCAACAACATTATATCCTACTCATAGTATCTCGAGTCTCAATCTTTCACCTTTATTGCAGCCTGATTTTAAGGTCATCAAGAAGAGAATTGAAGATTTAATCACCCGTGATTATCTTGAAAGAGACAAGGATAACCCCAACATGTTCAGATACTTGGCCTGATTCAGCATTGTCCTTGTTCCACCGACCACCAGCACAAGTTGGAGTTGTCGCCTCCAAAATATTTTAGAAATTAAGTCAGTAAAGACGAGCTTCGGAGCTCTCTGGGTCCTCGGCCTTGATTGCTTTCCTGCTCACTGCTGCTTTTTTTCCCTTTAACATTAGCATTTTTCATCCACTCGAGCAAAAAACAATTTTAGATATTTCCAAAATGGCATAACATTAGTCAATATTTATGAAATGTCTATGTTTAGATATTCGTAACTTTAGATCAAATGTTCGCCTGATTATAATTAGCACATCATGTAAAGTTTAAGCTTATTTTAAACAGAGGTAATATATATAAGGATCTTTATTAGAAAAATCAAATGAAAATAGTATTTTTTAAAATAAGTACGATGTGCGTTTTGGCGCCTAAATTTTAGTGTCGAATCGGATTGTTAGAGAATCTGAAATTTAGGCGACAGAAAAATATCTATATTCGGAAGGATTAAGATTGTATTCTTAATATCATCAAAAATGTGCTGAAAGAATATGTTCCAAAGTTGAAAAAGTAATTTTGAGTATAAAGTTTACATTTGAGAAGAGGGTGAGTTAGAGTCTGAAGCTATGAAGATGGATATGATGGCAGAATCTGTGCAAGGGATGTAGAAACATTGAAAATAGAGTCGGAATTTCAGAATTAATCAAAAGTGAGTGTCCTTTCTGATTACGTGTCTTCAGTTATTTGTACGTGTAACAACGTGCAATGGTGGTGTGGTAGAAAAGTAAGGATGTTTGGTATTAGTTAGATTGTTAGAGGATTTCAAATTTAGGTGGTCGAATGAAGTTATATATGTAAGGATTCAGATTGTATTCCTTGTATCCTAATCTTCAAACTGTTTCAGAAGATGAATGATTATATTCTAGAATTGAAAAGATATGTCTAGGATTTAGCTGAAGAAATTGTTTGATACTTTATCGACAATTTCGAATTGGAGAAGTAACATGTTGAGTTGATAGCTTCTCCAACACATATTTTATCATTTAAAACCTTTTATAATATGAGGTAATTCTTAGTTTAAGTTCATTAGAGTTTTACTCAAATTGTCTTACATCCCACACTCCTAGTTATACTACTATATTTCTTTAATAGAGAACTAGCATCATTTTGATCATCTGGTCAGGTTTGCATTCCCTATAACAATCTCTCTAAAATATATTCTTATGTTTTTCTACTTCTCTTCCACACTTCTATATAATGTTCTAAAATATTTTACACTTTTCTTCATGTCTTCAGCCAGAATCTGAAACTATGAAGATGATGGAGATAGAGCAAGAATCTAAAACTATGAAGATGATGGAGATAGAGCAAGAATCTGAAACTATGAAGATGGATAACACGAATCTTAATTGTTGAAATCTTTTGATTCTTCATATATGTACCTTAAACACGCAGGGAAAAATTGCACTTGAAAGACGGGTCGAATCACAAGTAAGTTCAGCCTTATTCTATTTTCTAGTAAATCAGTGTTCCGGAATTTGTTTGCTAACTTATTTGGATAGAATTCAATGTTGCCTAAAAAGTGTTCGACATAACCTCTATGAAAAGTTGTTTACCACTTATTGACGCGGTGAAAGCTTTGAGGGAATCGCAAGCACGAAACCCGATGTTTAATTTTCTTGGAGTCCACCAGGTTGACGAGAGTCCATCCGTAAATACAGGGAATTCATCCTTATTGTTGAAATAACTCAATTTGTTTTATTGATCATAAAATGAAGATTACAAGAAAAGTAAAGAACATTATCTTGCTACATCACTTACTGTCTGCAAAATCATAAAATGTCGTTGTCAGACTAAAGGGTTTGTTTACTTGCTGCTCTTTTCATGTTTTTTGTTGCTAAGGTATGCTTTTGCCCTCACTTAGCAGCACAGTTATTATCCTTAATCACTATATCTTGTTAATATGACAAGTCTTGGCAGGCGGTCGGGCATAACAATGCTTGGTAGTATACCTGTCAGACTGTCACTTACACAAACACAAGCACCAATAACCAGTGTCGGAATCTGCTTGCAATCAATTCAAGCTACAGTGTTTAAGCATTGTCCCATATAGGGTTAAAGTCAATAATATGCATTCGGATTTCTTCGCCCATACAAGGGGAATTAGGCAGGGAGATCCAATCTCCCCGTACACATTCATTACAGCTTCCGAATGGATCTCATCAGCCCTTAATTCATTGGCAGAACAAGGCAGACTCAAGGGGGTGAAAATCAGACATAGTGCTCCGACAGTTACCCACCTTCTTTTCGCAGTTGACAGCCTCATATTCCTGCAGGCAGATATTGAGGAAGCTAGATTGGTGAAAGACACTCTAAATCTTTATGAAACCCTTTCAGGCCAAGTTATAAATTATGATAAGTCAGAACTAGTCTGCAGCCCAAACACTGATACCCACATTAAAGAGGAAATCTGTCGAATTTTTGGTGTGGCAAGTGTTGAAAACCACTCCAAATATTTTGGCTTTCCGATACATATTGGGCAGCATAAGATACAGACATTTATTGCGATAGAAGATAAGGTTGCCAAAGAACTTTGAGACTGGAAAACTAAGTTGCTATTGTGTGCAGGAAAAGAGGTTCTGATTAAGTCCATTGGTCAAGATCTTCCGGTCTTTGCAATGCAGTGTTATAAACTCCCTCTCACAGTCTGCAACCGCTTGCAAAAGAGTCTGATCAGGTTTTGGTGGTCATCAGGAAATAGCACAACAACGATGCATTGGATACCCAAGCAAACCCTCCTAACTGATAAAAGCAGGGGAGGTTTGGGCCTTCGCAGCCTAGCCACATTCAATGATGCACTATTGATGAAACAAGCATGGCGTATCTTAACCAAATCGGAATCTCTACTCAATCAGATCTTTAAAGCCCGTTATTTTTCCCAAACTGACATATTCCAAGCAAGGTTGGGCAATAGACCCTCACATGCGTAGCGAGGTATTACAAGGATCAAACATTTTTTTGCAGGAGGGTCTGCTACAAAGGCTGGACACTAGAGGGTTTTCTTGGACGTTGTCAAGCTCAGGAGACTTCACCACCAAATCAGCATATGTTCTATTACATTCAGCATCACAAAATGAGAGAGGCGAGTCATCAAACGCGTCAATAACGGCTGGATTGTGGAGGGTGATGTGGGGTCTTAATGTTCCAAGGACAATCAAATTGATGATTTGGCATCTTTACCATAATGGCTTGACGAATGCTGTCAATATGAGGAAACGGAATTGTCCGCTTGATGACCTTACGTGTGTGTTTTGTGGTTTTGGAAGTGAGTCCTCCATCCACATCTTTAAAGACTGCTGGCATATGAAGGCTATAGCCTATAGGAGAGAAGCTTGAGCTGAGAAGGTCAACTTCTTTCATGCAAGTGCATCTCCGGCCGACTGGCTTGACAAGTGCTATGAGACATGCACAGTTGGTGATTTGAGGAAGCTTATTTGTGCAATCTGGGTCACATGGGGCTGTCGAAACTCTATCAGACAAGGCACACCTGGATTTTGTGTGACAAAGCCTACTGGAAGGTGTCCTCTATGCTATACCAATGCGACACTAGGATGAGCTACTGTGTTTGGGGACATCACTATGCGGCAGATTCTCACACCATCTACTGCGACGGGTCTTGATCTCGCTTGGGGGAAATGGGATATGCAGCGGTGTGGAGTGATGATGGTATAGTGTGTCGAATTCGCTGATGAAGCCTCGCCTGAGCTGCCGGAGACGCCGGAGACGTCAGTGACGATAACAACAAAGAAAATCGACGCAGCAAATTTGGGAAAAAACTCGTTGTATTGAAAATGAAAATAGGCGCGATGCCTTTTGTACATCTGGATTTTTAAGAAATGAAAATCACAACATGCACCCACAACTTGATGAAAAGTACAACCAGACCCCTAAAAATAAATACACACCAACCCCTGTATTTGAAAAACAGCAATGGCGCGTAAACCTTCATCCTTCACCTGCATTTAGTCTGGAGCTCGAGCCATCTTCACATCAGCTCGATCTTCATCCTCAACACCCCCGCAAGCTCAACGTGTGGAGAATGTTAGACACGTGGAGCTTGGAACATAAACGAGCCAACTGATTAGCCGGAAGAGCTTTTGTCAAAATATCTGCAGGTTGTTCCATGGATGGTACAAACTGTGGTAGAATGAAACCTGAACAAAAATGCTGACGCACAAGATGGCAATCCAGTTCGACGTGTTTGGTGTGCTCGTGAAAAATAGGATTCCTAGCAATATGCATAGCAGCAACATTGTCACTGAAAAGAGTAATTGGATTAGGAACAGTAACCTGAAAATCAAGAAGAAGCCTTTGAATCCAAACCAGTTCACAACACGTCTGAGCCATTGCTCGATATTCAGCTTCTGCTGATGAACGGGAGACACAAGACCAACTCTGAAACAGCAGAGTAGAACAGCCCCTGAGCAGGTGCTGCTTTCAAATATCGCAAAACCTTGTGCGCAGCATCCAAATGATCAACAGTGGGCTTCGCCAAAAATTGACTCAAAATATGGACAGCATATGAGATATCTGGTCTTGTAACACAAAGATAAATGAGCTGACCTACTAGTCTTCTGTAAGGCAAGGGATCATCCAAAACACGGGCAGTTGACAGAGCAAACTTATGCCCTGTTTCCATTGGAACTCGAGATGCTTGCATCCAAGAAGACCAGATTCAGAAAGCAAATCAAGAACATATTTCCTTTGATTCACAAAGATACCTGCATCAGATCTTGCTACTTCAATTCCAAGGAAGAATTTCAGTGAACCCAAATCTTTGATCTTGAAATGAGAATGAATGAAAGCCACGATTTCTAGAAGCTGCAACAGCTAATAAAGTCCTCACAGTGGTCATCTTGACTACTGGAGCAAAAGTTTCAGTATAATCCAATCCTTCAAGTTGAGTGAATCCCTTAGCCACTAATCTGGCTTTGAACCTTTCTACACTCCCATCAGAATTTCTCTTCACTTTGTATACCCACTTGCAACCAACTGGATTTTTATGACTAGGAAGATCTGTAATTTCCCATGTCTCGTTTTCCTGCAATGCTTTCAATTCTGTTTTCATAGCTTCCATCCATTCAGGAAATTTCTGAGCCTGAGTATAACTTGTAGGTTCTACATCACAAGCCACTTGAAAAGCATAATGCTGAAAAGATGAAGTGCATCCTGAGTAATCAACAAATTTCTGTATTGGATACCTGGAAGAAGTTAGCACTAGATTACACAAGTAATCATTTAAACGAACAGAGGGCTTAGTTACTCTCCCTGATCTTCTCAACTGGGCTTTGTCAGGTTCAACAGCATTCTCACTGTCTACCACATTATCACCCTCTATTCCATGATCAACAATCTGAGTAACTTCATCAACAATCTCAGGATTGAAATCTTGAGTAAAAGCATGATCATTAACAAAAAATTTTGTTGTGCTAGATACCTCATTATCTGCTGCATCATTCTTTTCATGATAAGGAAATTGGTCCTCCAGGAAAACAACATCCCTACTAACATGTACTGTATGAGATTCAAGATCCATGACCTTGTACCCCTTTTGTCCAAATGGGTAGCCCAAAAACACACAAGGTCTAGCTCTAGCATCAAACTTCAATTTATGAGGCATGATGTTTGTCATATAACACAGACAACCAAACATTTTCATATGATCATAAGTCGGTTCTTTCTCAAACAAAACCTGGAATGGAGTCTGACCTTTCAAAACGCTAGAAGGCAATCTATTGATTATGTAAGTTGCAATTAATACACAATCACCCCAAAAACAATCAGGTACCTTTGACTGAAACTTTAGAGCTCTGGCTGTTTCAAGGTGTTTATGCTTCCTCTATACAATCCCATTTTGGTGAGGACTGTATGGGCAAGTTTTCTGATGTAGACATCCCCTGGAATTTTAGAAGCTCATTAGTTTACTACTCAAAAATTCTTGACCATTATCAGTTTGTAGAACTTTCACCTTGGACCCAAACTGAGTATCTGCCATTATGAAGAAGTTAATCAATTGATAAACTGCCAAACCTTTATGTTCAAGCAAATAAGTCAAGGTACATCTCGATTTATCCTCAACTACTGTCAAGAAATACCTTGCTCCTGTAACAGATGGAACCTTGTATGGCCCCCAAATATCTGCATGAACAAGATCAAACAGACTACTACTAATTGAAACACTATTATGAAAGGGAAGTCTTTGCTGTCTGGCCAAAGGACATATCTGACATTCCAAATGAGTGTTCAATTTGCATTTCACTTGAGTAATGCATTTAAGTTTTTCAAAAGGTACATGACCTAATCTTTGATGCCAAACATGCATCAATTTATTTTCAGACTGTAAACTCATACACTGAACTTTGGGTACTCTTTTAAACTGATACAAGCCTCCCAAGACATCACCAGTCTCTCCCACAATCACTCCTGCTGAGTCCTGAATTTTGCAACATTTATCAGTGAACTGAACCATCAAATTTGAATCAGCAGCCAACTTAGCAACAACAATCAAATTGAACTTTATCTTAGGAACCAACAGCACTCCAAATAAAGTGATATTTTCATTCAACACACAATTTCCAGCATGAGTAACTGGAACTCTATCACCAGTGGGCATCAAAACATTAAATGGTACTGACAAAGGCTTAATTTCATCAAGGATATGTTCATAAGGAGTTATATGGTCTGTGGCACCACTATCTATAATCCAAATATCTTCCTTAATCCTAATTAAAGATAAGCAAGTAATATCGGCTACATGATCATTGCTTGGACTAACTCCATTGAGAAATGCCATCAGCTTGCTTAACTGCTCTTGAGTCATCTGAATGGAACTCATCTAGACAGCTTCTTTACTTACTGAATCTGATGCAATTTCCTGGTTTGTATTGGTAGAATCACTGACTACACTGTTTGCTGCATTTTTAGACCCCTTTCAAAATTTGTAACCTGGTGGATAGCCAATGAGCTTATAACACTTATCCCTAGTGTGCCCAACAGCTTGACAATGTGTGCAGACAGGTCTCTTTCCTTTTCCAGCCACATTGGACTGACTCTCTCCTTTGTTATTTTGCTTAGCAGACTGATTATTGCTGCACAGAGCAGATGCATCAGTGGTCATTTACTCCTCTCTGAACCTCATCTTGTATTATCATGGCATACACTTTGTCAATATGAGGCAGAGGATCCATGGCGAGAATCTGACTTCTGATCTGAAAGTGAACCTCATTGAGTCCCATGAGAAACTTCATTACTTTTTCTAGGAGCTTCTTTTCATTCAAACGTTGTGTTGACTTACAAGCTGCCCCAAGATCACATAGTTTAGTGTATGTTAAAGCTTCCTCATCTCCCCAGAATGTTTTCAGCTTGCCATAATATGCCTCAATGCTCATGTCTCCCTATTTTAATGATGCAATCTCTTCTCGCAAAGCATAGATTCTAGGTCCATTAGAAGTAGCAAACCTATTTTCTAATTCTAGCCAAGCATGAATGCAATTTTCACAATGAACCAAAGCCTTACCAATCTCCGGAGACACAGAACTGATGAGCCAGGATTGAACAACTCTGCTGCAACGCTACCAGTTTTTGAGTTGAATCTCATCTGAAGGTTTAGGAATGCGTCCTTTAACAAAAGCAAGTTTGTGTTTAAAATCCAACACCATCTCTATTGACTTTCTCCAAGAAATGTAGTTTTCAAAACCTATCAATTTCTCAGCAACCAGTGACGCTGATATGTTCTCTGTTGCACTAACAAACAACGCTCGATCTAAACGAGTTGCAGTCGAATCAACAACACCAAACTTGCAGTATTCGCCATAGAAATCTAGATTTTCAATACGGAATGAAGAACTTGAATCTGAAATAGAAAGACTTATAAAGTAGCTACGCCGGCTCTGATACCATGTCGAATTCGCTGATGAAGCCTCGCCTGAGCTGCCGGAGACGCCGGCGACGATAATAGCGAAGAAAACTCACTCGCAGATTGCATTGCAGGCTTGGCAAGGAATTCCCGCCTCTACTGGTCATCTATTGATGCAATCCCAAGACTCATCTCAGACCTTGGATGAATTCGATGTTCCTGTTCTATTGTGTTTGCTTGGTTTGATTTGCGTTGCTCTGTGTTCCAGAGTTTTATCAACAACAAAAAAGTTCAGAATGCATTTTAGAATATATACGGTGGTTAAGTCATATTATTTACTGATGGTTTTAGGACAGGCTTTGAGATGTCTCAAATATTAATAAAATGTTTTTCATGAGTTAGCTAGTTCTTTCCGCTAGGCGAATCAACTTCATTCCAGTTACTATTAGGAATGGGGTTTAGAGATAGATACACTGCATGCAGTGCCTCGTGGTTGCATCTTATCTTTCATGTATGTTCTTTTATGACAAATGACTATTGAGAATGCCCAGCCTAGGCAGGGGCCAGGAGTTTTGTAGGTTCTTGCAGATTCAGAATATGTTTGCTTCTCTTTAGATGCCTTCCTTCAGCGCTAGCTGTGCTGGTTCATATTTATACTTCGTTACGTCCCTTAGTTAACAGAGGTCTCCAAATGAGTTTGAACAACTTCAATAGAGACTCACTATTCTTGGCATATGCCATTTTAACTGTAACTGTGATTCACTTCCACAACATTAATCTGAGACCCCAATGTGCATTCGCATGCATTTTATTGCATTGCATGCAACTTAGAACTTTTAAATGTGAAATACAACAATTCACAAGTTATTTGAAAAAGTGTGGCCTTTGATAGCAGAAGCTGGATACTTTATGGCACAAGGCTTCCAAAAAACACTGTTAAAAAATTAGCAAGCTCGACACACAACATGTGCTTAAATTAATCTCATCAAGCCCGTATGAGTGCCAAGATCTGGCTTCTTATTATTCCCATGCACTTCTGAATTTCACTATATATCGGTAGATTTTGTGAAGAGCATGGCTGCAGACTACTGACTGCGTAGTCAAGTATTTGTGCAACATCAGCTGGAGGAAATTCTCGTTCTGTGCACTTCTGCAGTACGGAGTTCATTTGATGTCAGTTTCAAAGATATCAGCCCATGATGAAAGCATAAAAACTAATCAAACAACAACCGAATATTACAATAATTAAACAAAGCAGTAAACTGACTGCTAGGGGGGGTCAGATTGATTTTAGTGGTTTGCTTGCGCGCAAAATAAGTAAAAAATGGACTAACACATACCTGAATCATAAATAAGGTAGCCACACAATTCGCGATTAACTCTGAAGGGATCTCTGCATTGCTTACGGGTGAATTGTTATGCTTATCCGCTACTCTATTGGCATGGATGGTATGCTCATCAGGGGTGGACGAAATAGGAGATCTGACAGCAGATTGACAAAAGACTTCCTTTGATAGTTGATTGTTCAGGAAATCTATGGCTTCCTCAACCCCATCATTTTTAGTGTTTCTTAGAGACGACATTGCCTGGGTACGATGAATTCATAATAAAACATGAATGACAATCAGTTATCAATAGTAAAGACGTTCTGAAGTTGAAATCTTTAAAATTCATGGCAAGCAATTATGAACTGAAGTAGCAGCTTGAACAAGTATTATTAACATGGCAGGAAATTACGGAATATCTCTAGCCTTGACTATACCTGTATCGCAACACTGACCATCTTTTGTGCTTTATTTCTTGAGCTGTCCACAATCTCAGTGACAAGAGTTTCCTGTCCTGAGGTGTCACATAATACAGGCTTTACGGTCGCGAGTCCAAAATTCCCTTGAGATGTGTTCTTCTGCCTCAAAGAGTGTAGAGCAGAGGAAACCTAAACAAAATATACAGTGTTCAGACAACTGAGGTGGGCACTGCTAGTGAAAAAAGGCAAAATGAAATTTTGAAAGAAGTGAATTAAGAATCGTGAAAGATAAATACATGCCTCATCTTTGACTTCATCCAACTGTACTAGTACTGAAGCATATCTTTTACTAAAATGCTCTGGCACTTCAAATGAACTATCTTTCTTTTTGTGTTCCTCTACTACATCATTCATGCGCTGTAACTCAGAGACTATAGCTTCCTGCAAATCATTACACGATAAGTGGCTTCATATGATTTCAGAAAAATGCGTGTCAAATAAATTGTGACACTGGAAAAACAACATCAAGAGATGATGAGTTTATAGAATTAGAGAGTGATTAAGCTTAAGGTCAGCTAGAACCAAGACTAATATTAGTTGTGAAACAGTCTATCAGGATCAAAATGCAAAATATTTCTACAAGGTAAACACTCATTCCGAATAAAATAACTATTTTTGTGCAAAAAGACAAATCAAACCTTCTTGTCAAGTGCACAAGTCAACTCGTATAATGGTTTAACATCAGCCTCCTTTGCCTGAGTCGGGAAAGAAGGCTGATCGGGTACTGCTAGATGCTCGTTGTTGGTAGGTCTGCTACTTCTGACGTTTGTTTGTGCATTGGTGCTTGTCATATCATCCTGTTAAAGAAACATATATCAGTATATCACTAATTTTGCCTATTGACTTAGATACATATAAAATCAAAGCACGAATACTGGGGAAACTCATATACTATCCTATAATAGAAAAGCATACGGCAAACAGACTAAGCTTTATTAAAGCTTATATGAATTAGCACAGTCAAATGTGTAATTGTTTTGAGTTGCAAAATACTGTTATAGAATCCACAAATATCAGATATGATGGCAAAGTACGCACCTTCACAGGCTTCGTCAACTTTTCCACCAGACTCTCAGACATCACCCTCGGGTTATCATTATTCTCATTTAGTGTAAATTGTACACTTGAATTATGACCAGCAAATCTGTTCAGGTTGAGACCAAGGTGGTTCTCAGATAATTTATTGATAGCAAGAGAGGCAGGCATGTTTTCCAATGGGCATAAGGGCATACAATCAATATCCTGAATAAAATCATATGCAAAGTGAACAGTTTTGAATTCAAAATAAAGAACCGGACTAACAATCGAAGTATGCCAAATTTAAATGCATTACCATGACAAATTCAACCCCAAGATCAGGTTTATCAAACTGAATGCGACACCTACTGCGATCAACTGTTAGAACACTTCCATCATGAATTTCTCTGGTCTTCGGATGAATAGCAATTACTCGTTGCCCAACAGATAGGGGTCTAGCCAGGTCCGTCGGGAGTCCTTCCCTAGCACCCAGACGAAGCTCTGTATAGTGATTCCTAACACACTCCCTGTACTGGTTTAGCTTCTCCTTCTCTTCTTTCAAAAATTGCCGAGAAAATCGCCGCGGCTTCCCCAACGAACTGCATCAAAAGAAAAGGACAGAATGATAAAGCTTCAAAAACAGGAATGGTAAATCTTCATCACTTAATTTTATTGACTGACAGTTCTATGTCAGCTATCAGTGTGCGAAGATGCCAGGATACCTTCTTATTACTCCCCATTCAACACGGGTTAATCTTGGAATGTGACCCAGCCCGACAAAATCCAGATACTCAACAAACTCTCTTCTCGCAAACCACGGATAATCAATTGAACTATAAAACCATTCAAAGGTGCACCACCTCTGTGCCTTCCGCCAAGAAAGGCAATTCCCAAGCTTAGCCTGAATTGAGAAAGTAGTCAAGCACGGTTTTATAGCAATAAGCAGTTCCCTCTTGTTCTGAAATAGGATAAAATTTTACCTTGAGATTGCATATCCCATCAACAGATCTGCCTATTTCCACTTGTTCACGAAAATTTGTATACATATGGTTCAATGACTTTGATAGATCCCTCTTCCGCTTGTTCCTTTTCGTTGAAGGGGGATTACCTTCAATTTCGGATGTAACGAGTCGAGTTGATTTGTGCAGATCACCTTCTTTGCGGTAATGCCGACCTATCGAATAAGCCATAAACTTTCTCAATTTTCTATGACTTTAAAAATTAGCACTTAAAGCACATCACTTACCTTTGCTAGTTGATTTATTCATTTCTTCTGTGTCCTGCAAATTATTACAGCAATGAAAGATAACAGATTAAACTCAAAGACAAACCTAATCCGCAGAAACTGAAAGAGCATTGCTTGTGCGCAATGAAGAGCTAAAATTTAGCATCAAGAAAATTCCATTCATAAATGTATCTGTGGTTATATAACGTACAACATACAAATAGTGTCCCAAGTCCTGAATCATTAGCACGGAGACAAGCCTAGGAAATGATATTACTATTAAAAGTCTTTTATGAAGAAAAAAGACATGTAATTTTATCTCATCCCGTGTATGACCCATCTGGATAGAGATCACCATTATTTCATCTCATCCTTTATCCAGTTGCTATTCGTCAATTTAAGTTAAAAATGTTCATGTAAACATACTTGATGTGCAGAACCATTGTGAACATCATTTGAACGGCAAGAGTTAAAACCAAATTTTAGGGTTTAAGGTTCCATATTTGTATTAATCCAACTATTGAAACGATATGCAGTTAAGAAAAAAATTGTACATTGCTATGAAAAGGTTTTCAAACAGTGACAGGAGAAATAAAAGATTAATTCTTACACAATACGGTGACG
The DNA here is from genome assembly GCA_006409495.1 of Sedum album. NCBI lineage: Eukaryota > Viridiplantae > Streptophyta > Magnoliopsida > Saxifragales > Crassulaceae > Sedum > Sedum album. Next base: position 63,476 of record QZGG01000913.1, read on the forward strand.
TCCTTCTTTTCCTCACACCAATTTTATCGTATGATTCAGGGACAGTGCCAACATTTCCTCCTTTACTGGAACTATCATATTTAATAGCAGCATCATCATTCCCACCAAAAAAGTTTTTGCCTTTCCATTTAGTACTAGTAGTGTTCATGTCAGCACCCTGATTATCTGGTCACATGAAAGCACAATAAGTAGGCACGTAAAGAGTGTTTTAAGCAAAAGATAGGCATTAAAGAGATTCTGGATGATTAGCGAAGTTAAGCTAGTGTAGAAAGTGACATTGGTTATAAACCGAAAAAATAAATGGGGAAAGCACGGAGCTTGAATTCTCGGTTTCTGATAAATAATAAATGCATTAAATGATTTATACTGTTAACAGAGTTAAAATTCAACAATATTACAGTGAGTCATACCATTGTTGAGGAAAGTAATCGATAACAGTGTTTGACAAAATATTACAGTAAATTCATACCATTATCGAGGAAAGTTTCTGGCAAAGTTAAAGACAAATCAGCTAAGGTGTTCAGCGCCTCAAAAGCATCAATTTCATCTACACAAGTATAAAAAAATGAAGGGTTATTGTATAAACAAACGAACGTCAACCACTATATGAATGTTGACACAATAAAGAATGCTTTTGCATGATATTACAGATACGCCATATGAGTGTTGGAAATAGAGGTAGGACCAAATGCATTAGGCTAAGGTTCAATAACAATCTCCCATCCTATTTTAGTGTTGTTTTATTCACGAACTGAATAATGCACAGATGCCTACATTTCTGAATTCTGATGTCTAAAAAGTAAAAATTATTTGATGACTGAGTAGCATTACATACCTTCATCAAACCGTATCTTCTTGCTTTGCTTCTTTGGACTCTTTGAGAAAAGTTGTTTGCTATTCTCCAGTTTAAGCTTATTGTAGAGTTCTGTGCCACTGCAGGATTCCTTCATGTCATCACAGAATACATTTCCAGTTTCTGAGATAGCTGTATTACCATAGTATCTTTTCCCCCTTATCAGAGAATCGACTGTACCAACACGTTCTCCATCCCTCACGTTAATCTGTCGCCAGTTCCTTTCATGATTTTGCTCGTCTCTTACGCTGCCTCTAAGTTGGGCACTTGTCATCCCTGGTGTGAATCGCTGTCATGAAGAGACAATCATAAATAACAGTCAACACGCACTGCTGATACTCCTAAATGACTAAAAATCAGAATACATGAACAATGGCAAAACAACTACCATCTTATTATCGTTCTTAACTTGTGGCGAGACATTTCCAACTTTCAGATGTGAAGTTATGCTTGAAAGAGTTACTCGAGGTGTTTTATCTTTTTGAGAAGCCTTTGTCATTGCCAAAGCTATTTCATGAGCAATATGATCATCGGCATCTATCTTAGACTTCTGATCTGGCAGTCCTGAGAATTTGCACCCGATACCTTTTTCACTAGGATGAGCAACAAGAACACGCGGTGTCCGCTTTCCGACCACACGAGCCTCACCTCCTAAATGACCAAAAAAGTACAAACATAGGCAGAAATTAGAAGGAAATAAAAGATGAGAACAAAACTGAACATAAGCAAAGTGGCTCATATTCTTAGGATGGATTCTGTTCTCTCCATAACCATACTAATGTATTTGAGACATTCTTACGCACATTTATAAACCCGCTGGATGAAAGGTAACACTGAAATTATTTCAAAATACATCTGACATTACCTGGGCGGCCGGCCTTCAACAATGACAAACAATCAGAGCTTGATCCAACAAACGGTGATGGTGAGCGCTCTGATAAGTGAATATCAACATCCTTAAATGAACTGTTGTGATACTTCTGCCGTTTACGCTTCAGAGCTCTCTGGGGTCCTCGATCTCGGCCTTCATTGCTTTCCTGCTCACTACCACTTTTTTCCTGTAACATCAACCACAATGTTCACTCGAATGCCAAATTTAGTATTTCCCAAGTGTCATACACTTGGTGAATATTTATAAAATGTCTATTGAGTTCAGATATAGATATTTCCATAATTGTAGCTTTTCTTTCTAGTCAAGAGAATGAAGAGTGAACTCATTGGCATACTTTAATGGTAACCAAATGAAAGAAGATTTTATCAAGAACAAAGATTGTAAAGTCTATGGTCTGTACGCAAATTAGATGCTTAGCAAAAGATTCAAATATTCATCTCACCATAACACAGTAATAATCAGTCACCATTGCAATGAGCCCAGCAACAGAAGCTGTCCCCTCAGGAAGAGATAAGTATGCCTGAGAAAGAACATAACATATATATGTTAACCTTTTCCAGAACAGAAGATTAACCTCAACCCTAACTGAATAATCCATAGATTGCGACGAAAAACTGAGAATTGAACCCACGACAAAAGTACTGATATTACGTAAAGGTGAAATCTGTTAAAGTATGAGAATGATCGAAAAATGATCAACGACTCCAATAATAAAGATAGAAATCAAGAATAAAAGGAAATCATGTAAGGACTTTTCTTTAAAGCATTGAATAAAGGACTAATGTTCTTTGATTGTACAGTAAAATAGCCCATCTCAATCGGTGTAAAAATTTGAAAGCTTGATATAAATATTGAAAGTGGGCGAAACAAACAACGAGTTTTTTATTATAAAAATTAGATAAAAATAAACTAAGCCGTTATCAGGTTTGCTAAACGAATGCATGTGAAAGAAATACTGAAAGCGCACCTTATTCATCGAGTAAAGAGCCTCCACCATTTCCACTGATCTGCTACGTACGGCTGCAGCAACCTAATTTATATGAACAAAAATTCACTCAAATTAGAGACAGTAATAAAATCCCCTAATTTTAGGTCATAAAGATAGTACAACAGTCAACACTATTATCATGTCAACCAAACAATGTTTGATATACATTAACTAGGTATGAGAAAAAGAATGGATTTTTCGGGCACTCATAAGAGTAACAATGATATTTTTCAAGAATTTATAGATTAACCATTCACTAGTCACTCCATAAATATACCAACCTTTTTCCAATTCATCCCATACTTACGGTAGGCGTCATAAAAATGCTGAATCTCATTGTCGCTCCATTGAGATCCCAACATGTCTTCCAGCCTCCTCCTCTGAAAAGTCCACCAGTTGCAAAGTGTTATGAAAATACTCTATTATAACATTTCTAATCTGTGGCTATAAACAGGTGAATCATTAAACCAAATAACCTAACCTTCTGGTTAATTTTGACATCTTCCTCTTCCTTTTTTGCGACAGCGTTGTTCGCCGCGTTAGAATTTTTATTCACATTGCCAGTTTTCCTCGATGAAGCCATTGTGAAGATCTTATAGTTTTCTGAAATAACTCAACCATTAGATGTAGGATGAGCTGTATAACTTGAACCAATCAGAATAGTGCACTCATTTTATTGACCAACAGAAAACTGTACTAATAACCAAATGAAAAAGTACAATGATACATGTCATCTCTAGCTGAAAAGAGAAAAGTGATACATTGATTCAGGTCAAAAATCATTTGTGATCATTCAACAAAATGTCCCAAAATCAGTGAGATTAGCAGTCGCGTCATAAAAGAATCAAAATCTTAAATTGGTGATGTTTACAAGCAGTATGAAAACAATATTAAGTTTCTTCTCATATTGAAAGACGTCCTCCAGCTACTCTTAAGCACAAGACATTTAACAAACCAAGCAAACCAGTAACCACTGTGTAAATACATGCCAATCCTTGGCTTAGTTAGCAGCTAAATTCAACAGCTTCCCAACCCCTCACTCCATAATCAATCTAATATACAAACCATGACTATACCAAATTCAAATACAAAAAAATCAAATTTCCCCAATTCAAATTTCAAATCTGTCCAAAGCAACACACAACCAAAATCTGAATATCTCCAGCAGAGAACTCAAACAATCCAAAAAAAACTCAAATCCACACCAAATTAAAAACCCTAAAACATCAAAACGCAAAGATCCAGTCAAACTGGAGTGTCGCGTAGCGTCGCTCACCACTAATTCCGAAAATTGAGAGAATCGATTCAGTCCACGAAGCTACTACTTCTCATCCCGAACGCGATAATCGCGATGATACGAAGATCGTCTGCAGTAACGTCCGATGAAGGAAAGCGAGCGGCGAAGAGATGAATTTGAGGCGCAGGAAATCATGCATACCGCGAAAAACCTTGAACAACAAGTACAAAAAGCATCGACCCGGTGGGTAGGTATGTAATTATTTAAAGTTTAGGGGTCGAATTTCAAATTGTTTGAGGGTTCTGATCATGTCGGCTTATCAGCAGGTTTAATTTGAACCGTCCGATAATAACACCAGTTTCTGTATGGAATTTAGAAAGTTCTGAATTAGATTTTCTTTACTATAAATCAAAAACGATATTGTTTTGATCACTTTGAACAGGGTTCATATCCTCTTTGAAAAGAAATGTTCTAAAATATTTTGATTGTTTATAAATTACTAATCAATTTTTGGGAGATTTTTTATGGAGTAAAATTCAAAGAGAACGTGTAAATAAATGTACGACCGTGAGACACAATCTCGAACGTTGCCTATCAATTTTGGGTAGATCTTTTCACAACTCGATTTTCTTCATGGGGATTGTTGGAAAAATTGGTTCAATTTGGTGTGAAGAAAATAGATGGTTCAATGTCACTAAACGGTGTAGTTTTTGCAAGTATATTGAACATCTACTGACACAAAATGACGTAGTTTTGTGTTAGGGAAGTAGCAAAATGACGTAGTTGTTTTTTCTTTAAAACCCAATAATAAACTATATTTCATAAAAGTATGAGTTACACATTTTCAATGAATTTTTTACATGTCAATTTATACAATCCTCCTTAAATTTAGGTGTAATATATTTCTTTTGATATTTTGATAACAATTGGGCAGTTCCTCATAAACAATTAAAACTCACGGGCGATTTCCGTAATATACAAAACATATGGGCGGTTCCCGGCACCAGTTAGGGTTTTTTAGAAGCTGAAATTGGAGGATCAATATCGAGGATCGCGCCGGCATTTTCAATATTGTGGCCCTCTCAATCTGCAAGACGTGTATTGGATCTGAAGTGCCGTTAGGTAATTAGTCTCCAAACTGAGTTGTTTTTGTCTAATGTTTTTTTGTAAACTGAATTCGGATTTACGGAACGGGTTGCATACTTGCATATCATTTTGAGCCTGCCTTGCTTTGGAAATTTTGATATTTTTTACATGGTAAATGCTCAGATCAATTTTTTAAAATTCACAATTCATGTGAAAACACGATTGTTTTATGTCTAGCTGCGTCTGTTTCTGTGATTGTAACAAGAAGGTAACAAATGAGTCTTTTGCAGATATTCACACTCTTTTCAGGTGAACACTTAAGATTTACGCTCAGAATTGTCTTTTGGAAATTGTTTGTTTTTATTCAGTTAGGAGTATTTTTATTAAAACTTGTGGAAGAAAAGAAGGGGGCATCCGCAAGTCGAGATGCTACCGATACAATCTTCCTACAGTAAATATCTGAGGTTTCCTGCTTGTAGATTGTTAGGAAGTTCTATGAGTCTCAACTGTCAAATACTCAGAAACATTTAACTTTAATTTTGTAGTTGGGATATATTTGCCTGATCATTACGACTTCTCAGTCGGCATCTTATGATAGTCGATGGCATGGATACTTGAAGTTAAGAGTTTATTTGCTCGGCTTTTGGAATTTACTGATCTGAATTTCTTTGTTTTTAAATTGACTGACCGTTTTGTTCAAGTACTAACACATTTTATGTGTAAGGCACTGGCTACGAGCAATATGGTTTTGATCACTACAGCTCTTTTATCGTCTGATCTCACTAGTTTTATCATCTCAGTACATAATTTGCAAACAAGGAAGGCAAATGTACTATGTGAAATCGATTCTTAATCTAGTCGCTACTCCACGACTACACCGTCACTGATATCTGGCTGAGCAGCCTCCGCAGCCTCTGCAGCTTTATCTTCAATTAATTTTGGCTCTGCCACAACGGCTTCTTCATTAGTTTCAGCTACATTGTTTTCTGAAAGAGTTGATTGCTTTTCTTCTGCACTGCTTGCACATAAGCTCGTTTCGGTTACACTTGCATCATTCTTCTCGACTACCTCTGTCGTTGATTGGCCGTTCTGATCAGCCGTGTTAGCCTCCACCTCAGCCTCCTTGGTGCAACCATTATTGTAATCTATATTCTCTACCATGTTTATGTCTACAGCAATCTCCTCCGCAATGACATCAATAGCCTTAGCAGTCTCCTCCGCTGGTTCTTGATGAGTATCCGCCACATTTGACTCCTCAGCCTCTAATACGTCGCCATTATCGTCATCCATCGCCTCTACGGTGTTGCTAGCTTGGTTGTTATCAGTAATGCCAGCCTCGACGATACCCACTTCACATTTCTCCGCTCCGTTTTCAATCAATGCGGCGATTTTTTCTTCAACCGCGGCATTTGCCTCCACGGACACGGCCTTCTCATCAGCAACTTCAGCTACCACAGCCTCCTCAGTCAGTAGTAGGTCTTCACCTTTCTCTGCCACTTGCTCCTCAGACACCACATCACATTTATCTTCAACAATCTCAGGTGTTACTTCATCCTCCTTGCTAGCTATATCTTCCTCTGCCTCATTCTCTTCGACAGGCTCGGCAGTCAACTCTCCGACAAGATCCAACCCATCAACCTTGACCTCCACAACAACACCTGAACTACCCTCCTCTGATGCTTCACCACCAACTTTTTCATCTCCCTTCTCACTCTCCACAACTCCAACCTCCAACGCAATTGTTTTCGCAGGACTCACTCCCACCTTAATCCCCTCCTGTACAACATCCACATTGTCCATCTTCTCTACACTCAATTCTTCATTCTGAGAACCCACCTTCTCAATGACCTCTACTGGACCCTTCATTTCATTGGCATTCTCAGCCTTCTTCTCTTCTCCCACATTGTCCATTTTCTTAGCCTCAACCAGCTTCTTGTGCACATCCAAGTTCTCACCTTTCTTGCATTCAACAGGAGGCTTTGACTCTACTACATTTTCCACCAGGCCAGAGTTCGCAACCTCGGCCATCACTAACAGAGCAGTACGCGAACTCTTACTGTCACTCCTCTTAATACTATCACTTTTCATGCTGACCCTTGTAACCGGTCTCCTCTGGGACATCTTCATGGTGTTGCCTGATGCAACAGTTGCATGCTTAGATTTGTTGCACCCCATTTTAAGATTTTGTCTCAAAAATCACCTTCTTGCTTCTAAGATTTTGGAAGATTTGAGGTAATGGGTTGATCGCCTGATTTTGCTGTGAGAATTTGGCGTACATTTATTGAAATCGGAGTTGGTTAGGTAGTTAAAGTTCAGTTGTGTGTCGGATGGGTTAAGTTACTTCCAAAATTAGGCAATGAGGTGTTGGGAGACAAAAGTAGTGATTTCTGGTTTTGGATGATGATATCGAGCCCTAATAATAGAGCTCCATAATGAAAAGCTGCACTGGTAACCAAAACGGTTCAACAAGCAACCTCCAAAACAACCAACTGTATTTTAGGACATCTTATCACTGTTATTTTTAAATAATTTATTTTACTACGAAGAATGGATTACTTAAGGAAGAGATCAAGAAGGACCGTCAAATATTTGTGAAACGGTGAGACATGATTGCTTTTGTTGATTTTTAATAAATGAACGAACCAGATTTACTATATAAAAACTTTCAAAACCAACCGCCCCGCAAATTTTGCTAATCCAACCGCCACATTTATTTATAATCATTTTTAATTTCAACTGTTGGATAATCGAATTCAACGGTTATGATTTTGTCCTTTTATTTTACATAAATTCTATGTCTCACACGAACTGAACCCGAATTACTTAATCAAATATTATTGAAATTGCATTTGTGTAATAAAAATATGTTGCAGTTACTTATATTTAAAAAAAATTACTAGAAAATTAAAAATGCATAATCCAAAAAATCACAAATATACAGAAGAAATTTAATAACTAGAAATTACATATACTCTTGGAACTGGAAATTTAGTAAATTAAAAGAAATTTGAAACAGTGACATCTTCTAGAGTTCAGATATCCTCGAATATTTTTAAGAGGATGGCCTCTCAGTAAAGGCTATGGCCTTATTGTCAAAGTAACAAAAAAATGAACATGTGATAAGCTGAATAGTAAATAGAAATTGAAAAACAATTATATATAAAATCAAAATCGTAGTTAAAGGTCCGTCCATTTTCTAAAAGCTTACTCAGAATATAGTGAATTGGATGCAGGAAAAAAAGAAGCTGAAAACAGAAAATATCTATATTTTTATATGTTTCTGTTAAATAAATAAAAAGCTCAGTTGATAAATTGTCCTACATCGATATTTTGAATGGTAATTGTTAAGTTTACATTTGATATTGAATTATGATCTATAATCTGGCTTTTGAGTCAAACTGGAGATTTACAATTTATCATGATATAGCGGATAGAACCTGTAGGCTTTGGAGCTCTTAATATCTTTTTGAAAATAACTTTTTTTATTATAATATCTTATGAATTAGTTTAAGAAACTGCGCATTTCATCCTAAACCAAACATATGTGATATAATCCGATCCAAGTCCTAACATTCCTTCTGAATAAACTAAATAGAAACAGTAAATACTTTCTATCCGATTTTGAGTACCAAAATCTCATTAGATATTCATTCAGTTTTGACATTCAAATATTCAATCTCTTAATTCACATTGCAAAATTATTAATATGACTTTTATTATTAGACTAAATATACATATGACACCCCGAAATTAACTCCCAAAAACAAGTCAAACACTAATTTTCTTCATACTTTCATAACAATAATTCCAACACTCAATATAATCTCTAAGCCAACTTTTCTTGTGTATATTCAACTCAAAATGAGCTCCAACTCATATGCATTATTGTATTTATTTTATTATAGGATCAAAACCTACCGAATAAATAACTAAATAATTTGGACTTGATAAGTCAAAACAAACCTACACACTTGTGCAGTTGGGCACTCAGTTAGTATTTATGATACGAATCAGACAGGCCATGTTGCCATTTTTTATGTCGCTTAGATGCCAACGCACATTCCAAATTGAAGTCTAATGTGACCAAATTCAAATGCAATGCATCTGCATGAATTATGGACATTACGGACAATTGCTCATTTAATTAATCTGTATTATAATTCGCAACTCATCAAGATATGACATTAACTAAATTTAACATCGGAAATTCGGGAAGTTCAAGGACTTAGCGTGGTTGCTAGATTTCTGCTCACTCAGTCAAATTTCTGTCAGTTTTTATTGGTGCTACTCGCTGGCACGTGCTATCTGCATTCCGATGCTGTTGCACACGAAAGGCGAAAGAGCAATCATGGAGCTGGATATTTTACTGTTTTTCAACTTTTATTTGTACCATTGCTCTGTGTTTGTTTCATTCCTGAGGTTTTTTCCTCAGTGTTTTCAGTTCAGTTCGTACTGAACATTTAATATCAAAAAAAAAAAAATTTAACATCTACAGTCCTTTTATGTAGGATATGATCTGGAAAGATGATAGATAAATATTTGTAAAACACAACATAATCTCAATCGCTGATTTGATTAATCTGAAGATTGCACAAGAAATAGCGATTTAACGGTCAATCATACATCTCTGAAATCTCTGAGAGATCGATTGTTCAAACTCTTCCAGTGCAACGTTGAATGATAAAAATATATATATCCTCGTTATTCCATTTTGTATTAGTAATAGATTTATTATGCATACGTGTCTAGTATGTCTGAAATTTGTTAAAAGTGGAAAATGTTTAAAAGTCCAAAAATTGGACAACTTAATGGGGAAAGTAAATTTACTGCTAGCAAGAAGCCAAGCATCAAACTGGCCTTCCAACTGTTCGACGTAATGTCCCACACAAGCAACCTCCAAATGATCACCACCTATCGCTCTCTTATCCTATCCCAATTTGGCAACTCCCATTTCCCCAATTTAATATTCTAGGGTTTACTTTATCACAAACCATGCCCACAAATCTTCAACCTTTCCCTAAATCCCCACTCTCCCTCTTCCTCAATTCCCTGCAGCCACACCCGATCAGTCATCCAAATCCGTCGGAGGAGAAGAAGAAGACGAGCCTCCCGCTCTAGATTTCTCAATCTCTTCTTCTTCTCTTTGATTATGGAGGCTTCTGATTGCGAAAGACATGCTTTTGGCAAGATGGGTCATGGGTAATCCTTGATTACATCCATTTCTTTGTTGATTCGTTGGTTGATTAAGGATTATGGGTTAGGGTTCTGATTTTTATATCGATTTGGTTTGTTTGTTGCAGATGCCAGCATTATAGGCGGAGGTGTAAGATTCGTGCACCTTGTTGTAATGAGATCTACAATTGCCGCCATTGCCATAACGAAGCTACGGTACATAAAGATGTTACCTTTAATGGATTTAGGAGGTGGGGTTGTGTAAAGATTGGTTTTTGTTGATATCTGATGTTTACATGTTGGTGTGCTTTGAGCAGAATTCGTTGCCCAATCTGAGGGATCACCATGACTTAGTGCGACAAGATGTGAAACAAGTATGTGAAAATTTTCTATTTTTTCAGCTGAAGCTCCATTTTTTAGATTGTATCTTTATTAGTTTATGGATTTTGCAGGTGGTTTGTTTAGTCTGTGACACTGAGCAACTGGTGAGCTGTGCTGTTTCAAACTGCTGACTTTGTACCTCATTTAATGCTGTCTTGGATTGGGTATTTTCTCACATCATTTGGTTATTGCAATTTACAGGTTGGAAAGATGTGCACTAATTGTGGTGTTAATATGGGAGAATATTTTTGTGATATCTGCAAGTTTTACGATGATGATGTAAGCAACTGAACTGGAGGAGTTGTGTGGCGTCTAATTTGAAAATTAAAATTCCAATTGGGGTAGTCTTGTCATTTGACAGTGTCATTTTATCCATCATTGCAGATCAGCAAAGAGCAGTTTCACTGTAATGATTGTGGAATATGCAGGTTTGTAATCAAATTTGTTTCATATTTAGGCTTTTTGGCTGCGAATATCTATATTTATACACACGTGAATATCTCGTGTTGATAAGAGGTTTTCCTAATGTATTTGTGATAACAATTTTGCAGAGTAGGTGGACGTGAAAAGTTCTTTCACTGCAAGAGATGTGGTATGAAGTCAATATGCCTTGTCTGAGCATATTTCTTTTCTCTTAGGTTTACCATAAATAATTAGCTCTAATTGTTTTGGTTTATTTCGAACTTGATTTTCTGACCTGGACTGGTCTTATGCTTCTAAATCCGTCCACTTTACTGGCAGCTTTCAATTTTTCATATCCGGGCTTTCCGTTGAGATAAATAATTGTTTGTTCTTTAGGTTCTTGTTACTCCATTGGTCTGCTTGACAATCACGTGTGTGTGGAGAACTCCATGCGACATCACTGCCCTATTTGCTATGAAGTATGTGTTGCAAGTTGCAACTGAGTACTTTTGGGTCTGGTAGTTATAATATCGCTACATTTACCAAACGATCTTTTATTCTGCAGTATCTGTTTGATTCCCTAAAAGATACAACCGTCATGAAATGTGGCCACACAATGCACCACGAATGTTACAGAGAGATGATAGACCGTGATAAGTAAGTAGACTTAACATTTTCTAATGTCATAAAGAAATGATGACTGATGCATGATTGACGCATGATTGACGCTGTTCCACTTTATAATTCTCAACACATAATGTCGTATTTTACAGGTACTGCTGCCCTATATGTTCCAAATCTATGATTGACATGTCTATAACATGGAAAAGAATTGACGAAGAGGTATATTATCCTGAACCACTGTAACTTGATATTTTCGTTTGCATGAAAAATTTCCTGGCCTAAAAATGCGGGTGGAACTAATTCTGGCAGTAGATATTTGTGAAGATTGCTAGCATAACTGGCTTTGTAAGAAGAATGGGCATTGTCAACATAACTTTTTATAAAGATAGAACATTGTCAGCAACACTGGCTATGGACATATTAGTGAATTGTTTTGACCTTGTGCATTACTTTTTTTAGATTGAGGCCACAGCCATGCCGGATGATTACAGGAACCGAAAGGTGTGTTTTCACTCAATTGTGATTTTATCACCTTCCAGTTCCAGTTCCAAATCATGTCAACGTATTGTTTGTTAAGCCATTTAGTTACAATATTTTCAGGTGTGGATACTTTGCAACGACTGCAATGACACAACCGAGGCGAGCTTCCACATTATCGGTCAAAAATGCCGTCATTGTAACTCTTACAATACCCGCACAATTGCTCCACCGGTTCTACCTCAATGATCCTTCATTGTATATTGCTAACTCATTGATCCATCCATACCCTAAGCTTGGGAATTCTGGAAATCGCTATTGTGGCTAGTACCAAAATGTCCATGACATGTTGTATCTCTTCTTTCAAAATGCTTTGTCTAGCATTCATTGGGATTGTTGTTTGTGCAATAATATGTGCTTCCCACATTGTAATCAAAGTTCTTGTGACCTTGTCATTTAGTCATCAAATCTCATTTGAATAAAAATTCGTATCATTTAACGTAACTTTTGTTGTTGTTATCAAAACTGGGCCTCGCAGTCATAATATAGGTGCATTGAACTTATTTGTGTTGGGATGTTACTCTTTTTAGGGTACTTGTGCTCTTTTTGTGGCTCCTATGGGAAACTACTTGTCCGTTACCCTGAAAATTGAGTAATTGGATGCTCAAATATTTCTTAATGTCAATGTAATGCTCAACTTATTTCGCGTAGACGCGTACTTCAGTTGACTAGAAGTTGAGGTAAATTTTTCCATCAATAGTATTTCCTTATAACTTGTTAGTATTCCCTCGTATCAGATTTAGTACAGCTGAATGTCTTTTTCTCGATGCTGTGTGATCGTGTGTGATGAATATATAACAGTATCGATCAGATACACAAACACTGCGTACTCTGGGTGACAAAACAAGAACACGAGTCAAGCCAAGTTATGTCGTCTTCACGTCGTGAATAATAATAATAATAATAACATGCTGCATCAGATTGTTAAAAACAGAGTAAATAGAGACAGAAATCATAGAATGTTTATCAACTGCATGTCTAGTGGCTTCCTCTATATATATCCAACAGACATTCCTTTTCCATTGCCCACTAATTAATCTCTAAATGCGTAATTTTTAATAGGAAAAATAAATTACGTATTTAATTAACACGGCTGCTTCATTGTCTCTTGTAACCTAAAATAAACTGAGTGTGCCGTTCTTGTATTTTCTTTCTTGTTGCTTTTGTCTCACGTTATTATCTCAAATTACAATCACACATATGTTTCCACATGTCTATTCCATAATTTAATTACAACTCTACTCTACGAACGCTCTTAAAAATCCTATCTTTTAAAATAAATGTCGGTTCTAATGATTCTTTGAGCTGTATAAGAATAAATCCATTATTTTTTCACTTTCCAAAACAAGAGTTTTGATTCTTGTAGCCACTTTTGAGTACCAAATTCATTAAAAACGACCAATATAAATGATTTCGTTAAATTATTTAAATAAAAATTATTATTGTATTAATATATGTAACACCTTTAATTTTGGATGGTTCAAAATTTAATGGGATTATTTTCAGTAATTTTGATTCATAGGGTGGTTTTATAAAAAATATTATATTATGAGGGTTATTCTCGTTAATAAAACCAAAAATTAAAATTAAAAATACAATAACTCTCGTGTGATCATCCGTAAGTTTTGTTTAATTATTCTAAAGTTATTAGTTAACTGATCGATTAGATTTATAAAATTTTAGCTTTTTATATTTGTCCGAGTCGAGTTCTAGAAGGACATGTAAATTTGGTGAGACATAAAGACGTAATCTTGGTCGTTGATTTGATTAATTTGACGGTTGAGATCAAAGTTGGTTTTTAATTAATTTGGCGGTTGAATTAGCAAAAAACATGGGCGGTTGGTGATTGACGGTTACCAATATCAACCGTTGGATTAATAAAAATCAATGGTTGAAATCATGTCTTTCCGTCTTACAAAAAGATACATGTCCTCCTAGAACCTTTCACATATTTGTCTTTTTATGTAAATATAATACACTAAATTATCATCAAGTTAATTAAATTATGTCTCAGTCTGTGGAACATTATGAAAATCATAATGGGTAATATTAAAAAGGTAATATTTTTAAAATGCAAAGAATTAATTTTTGATATTATTTTATTATATATTGCACATTTTGTTAAATTATTTTTTATTGAAATTATCGTATATCACGATTTTTTCCGTTTCTCGGTTACAAGATAATTACAATTAGAGTAAGGATTACGAAAACTCCAACAGAGATTATGATAATTATGATGTTTTTTGACCGGTGTGATATTTGAATATCTTCGATCTCTCTTACCTGTCTGATCATCGTCATCATCTTCAATTCCATAAGTATCATTCTCCTCTGTTCTGTTTCGCCCGGAACTGCATCTGATTCTCCATTTACAGTTCGTTCCAACCGTAAATTGGTTGTCTCTACAAGCTTCCAACTTGCCACGCCGAATATTTCGCCTCTTTTTTCGTCTGAGATCCGCTTGATTCGACTTCTGGCCCTGATATACTTCTGGGTTCGATAGACTCGGCTATTTAGTCGACTCTGGTAAGATCAAGATTTCACCTTTTTGTTTATTTTACTTTAAAGTTGTGTCCTTTATCTGTTTAGGTTTTTCTGAGATTTGGGTTGTTGATTTTTTTGTTCAAGTGGGGTATGTAGAGGAGTTGGATTTAGGGTTTTTGGATTGATTTTGATTTTGAAGAAAAGATGGAAGTTGAGATGGGTGAGATTGTGAGGAACTTGGCTACATCAGATCATACTTCAGTGGTCTCTATGAACATCTTTGTTGCATTGTTATGTGCTTGTATTGTGATTGGTCACCTGTTGGAGAAGAGTAGATGGATGAATGAGTCTATCACAGCGCTTGCAATTGTAAGTTTTCGAAGTTAAAGTAGGTAAAAGTTTTTTTAAAAAAATTGGTAGTAACTGGAATTGTGATGGATGATTGTAGGGTTTGTGTACTGGTGTGGTTATTTTGCTGACTACTAGTGGGAAAAGTTCGCATCTTTTGGTCTTTAGTGAAGATCTATTCTTCATATATCTTCTTCCGCCGATCATCTTTAATGCCGGGTATGCTTAAATTCTTAATTAATCTTGATTAAGTTTATTTATTTTCACTATGTTTTGCTTATCTGACTAAAGATTGTAATTATTTAACAGGTTTCAAGTTAAGAAGAAACAGTTTTTCCGCAACTTTATTACCATTATGATGTTTGGAGCAATCGGCACTTTGATATCTTTCAGCATTGTGTCCTTTGGTAATTCTTGATTTTTTCACTTCACTAATCTGTAACCGAAATTTATTGACAGCTGAAAGTGACTTCATCAATATCCTTGCAATTTAATCAGGCGCCATGCACTTCTTCGAAAAATGGAATCTTGGTTCCCTCTCGACCAGTGACTACCTTGGTACTCTATTATATTTTCATCCATACTTGACAGGTCTTAAGCTTATCTAATATCACTGATTATTTGATCCATGTCCTGATCTTTTTGTAACAGCCATTGGATCAATATTCTCCGCAACGGATTCCGTTTGCACTTTGCAGGTAGCATTACGTTATGAAGATCTGTTTCTTAAATCTTCTAATCAGCTGGTGCATGCAATATCGACACCTCGTTGCATAATTTTTGATTTAATGGCATAGGTTCTTAATCAAGAAGACACACCTTTACTGTACAGTCTAGTTTTTGGGGAAGGAGTTGTGAACGATGCGACATCAGTGGTGCTCTTCAATGCAATTCAAAGTTTTGACCTGTCTAAAATAGATTCGACTATTTTGTTGAATTTTATGGGGAGCTTTGCATATTTATTTCTTGCAAGCACATTGTTGGGTGTTGTAGTAAGTCTATTTTCCTTTCTTTATATTCTCTTGTATTCAATTTGCGAAGCAGCTTCCGGTTTTGATTGACACATATTAATTACTTATTTCTAGGCTGGACTGCTGAGTGCATACATCATCAAAAAGCTTTACTTTGGGAGGTAGGTGTTTCCGAATTTAGTTATATTTCTTGGTTTCATGCAATTGAGATTTGAGATCTCGTTTGAGTCTTAGTTAGGACAACCATTTTTTGCTTGAATGTATAACGATTTTGTATTCGAATATCCAGTTTTGTATTATTCAAGAACAATGAGGTTGATAAGAGATATCAAATTAATAATCTCTTGCTCTTTCATACTCTAGGCATTCGACTGACAGAGAGGTTGCTCTAATGTTACTTATGGCGTACCTCTCTTACGTCCTCGCAGAAGTAAGATAGTACAGTTTTTCATACGCATTCATTAGCAGTAATTTAGAACCAATTACTCATTCTAGATTTTTTGCAGCTTTTTTATTTGAGCTCTATCTTAACTGTGTTCTTCTGTGGGATCGTAATGTCTCATTACACGTGGCACAATGTAACCGAAAGTTCAAGAGTCACTACAAAGTAAGATCAATGTTCCTTAATTAGTTCAAAATATAAAATAGTATTCTATTCTCAAGTGAGAAATCTCATTCATGGTTTTCCTTCACACACGCTTTTATTTTCTCAACTTGGACAGGCACACGTTTGCAACAATGTCCTTTATTGCAGAGATTTTCATATTTGTATATGTTGGTATGGATGCTTTGGACATTGAAAGGTGGAAACTTGTGAGCGACAGGTATCAAGCATTCCTATTATATCAAAATGCCTTTTTTGGAGATATATGTTCGGTTATTCTGAATTTTATAGTTTGCTGGTGGTTATGTTCGATAACATTCTGACATTTCAGCCCTGGAAAGTCGGTAGCAGTCAGTTCAACTTTGTTGGCTTTAGTTCTTATTGGAAGGGCAGCTTTTGTTTTTCCCTTGTCATTCTTGTCTAATTTGACGAAAAAGACTCCCAGTGAAAAGATCGATTTCAAGCAGCAAGTACGTTACATTGTTCTTCATCTTTCTACATGCTTCCCAGTTTCATTAGATGGATCACTTTTTTACAATCCTCTGCCACCTGCAGATTACAATTTGGTGGGCTGGTCTCATGCGTGGGGCTGTCTCTATGGCGCTCGCTTACAATCAGGTAAACCTCAAGCCACTATGTCTATTGTCGCTTGCTTAATTGTCGACAAAGTACCACATTACAGTTCAAATTCCTTTATTCAAGACATGTTAATGATAATGAAGTTCGAGATTTTTAACTATGGCTTTATGCTGTCATGACTCATGAGGCCTAACTCTTGCTTGGTATTTCGCAGTTTTCTGCGCCAAATGAAATCAAACTACGTCCAAATGCAATCGTGATCACAAGTACTATATCAGTGGTTCTTTTCAGCACAATTGTAAGACATTTTACTCTTATTGATCACCTCCTAAAACACCTTAATTTATTATATAAACTCATGACAAGTGTGATTGACTTATAAGTACTTGCCTGCAGGTATTTGGTTTGCTAACCAAGCCTCTGGTGAGCTTTTTATTTCCATCAAAACACCTTACCAGCGTGACATCTGAAGATCCATCCACTCCAAAGGCCTTAACATTGCCACTCCTTAAAGGTCAAGCTTCAGAATTTGAACGAACACGTACACCGCCCACCAAGCTTGCAGACATTCCTCAGGACACCGACACACACAGTCCACTACTACTGGAAAAAGTTTGATAATGCATTCATGCGGCCTTTATTTGGTGGGAGGGGGTTTGCACCTTTCGTACCTGGCTCACCAACAGAACCAACAGAACCAAGCCTGCAATGGGATTGAGTACACGTCAAACCATACGAGTTTCCAGGTTTGTTTGCGAAGTTTGTTTAATCAGCGGTGTGTGATATATTTAGTTTGATTATTCTGTATAGCAAGTTCAGTAAGAAGCAAGTGTCATAATGCACTTGTGCCACTTTGTGCATTTTTGTCGGAGCGCCTTTTTAGAAACTAATAGCATTTGACAGTAAATTACTCTCTAGTCATAATTTAGCACCATGGATGATACTGCAAGGATTTGAAGTTTCCTTTCCTCTCAGTTTCTTGATATCTACTGGTTGATAATTGCTATGAGAATCAAGTTCTGCTTGTATGATCAAGCTTCAGCTTTTTGATACCCTGTGCAAATGAGTGCTAACTGTTGTAACAAAGTCATCAGTTTAGTTCAACTTTGGATAAACCTGCTTTACAGAAATGCCTTATCAGAGAAGCATTCAAGAAATAATAACATGTATATCTTTTGCCTGTTTATGTGGGCAAATATTTATGAAAATGTCATTTGGTTTGTAGCTTGGAAGATAATTCCTTAAAATAATAACATTCATATCCACACCCCCTCAACGTTTCTGTAATTTATAAGTTGCTAACTGGCCTTTAGAAGATCAACAACTCCTGTGCCCTGTACTCTCTTAAGGCCGCAAAAGGTATCCACCCAATAGACTAACTAGAGCAACCAATACAACAAACAGCAATGGTAATCCATCATAGACTTGCACCGCATTCGTGTTGGTTCCCTGTCTTAATAGTGACTGCATCATACAAAAGGTGTTTGTGAAAAAACAGTTTTAAATACTGTAATTGTTGGCGACGATCACACTTTGATATGGTAGCAAAGAGAAAGGAAATGACATTTAAATTATGGCTCAGGATGCATGAAGCTTACCATTTCTTGCTTTAGCATTTCTATTTCTTTAATTGACTTCTTCTGCTCCTCCTCCAACTTGGCAATTGTGTTTTCAGACTGCAAAAATACCAATTAATTTCTAAAAAACATTTCTCTTTGATAATAAAGGATCATAATAATAATAATACTTGATTAAATCTGCCCAATTTTTGTAATCTTGCACAGAATACAGTTTAAGTGTCAAAATTTGAGTGACAGGATTCCAGCTTCATCAAAGCTTTGAACCATAACTGAAAGAGGAACACAAAAAACACCATTGTTGACATCTCGACAGAGTTTACGAAGTACACATAACACTTAGTCACTAAGAGTAACACATTACGTAAAAGCCACACAAAGATACCTTCCACTTTAATAACAATCACAATTTACAAGTCTGATGAAATAGGTTTCACTGACCTCAGTTAGTTGCATGTTCATATCGTTTAACTTTGACTTCAGCGCTTCAACATTATTTTTTGAATTGGTATCTGTCCCTCTCTTTTCTATCTTAATTTCCGCATTGACATTATTCAAGAATTTCATGCTCTCGTTTGCACCAATGTCCACCTTATCAGTTGGTCTTGATTCAACTGTCTGGGGTTTGGACCACAAATCCTTAAGTGTCGATTGAGTTGATTTTCTCCCTGCACTAATATTTTCCGTTGTTGCTTGCAAAGAGTTGATATTCACCGTTTCGTTTACAGCAGTTGGTACCATATTCAACAATTGATATTCATCGTTGCATGTTGATAACCTTGTAGTCTCTCCATTCTTTGGATTACTGAGTCCCTTTATTGCCTCTCCAAGCTTAAGCACTGAAGTTTTGATATCAGTAGAAATTTCTGGACCCTCATCTTTGTAAATCTAGGAAATAAAACCCAATGTGCAAACAACCTCATTGCAGACAAAATTGAAAATCATTTACATAAATTAAATTGTCAGACTCTAGTTAAAAAGTCTAACAATGCAAAGCCTACCAACATAGAAAAAGGCGAGAAATCATACCAATTCAGACAAGGGCTTATGCAATCCACTCTGAAAATGAGTGTCTTGATTAAGCACTTCCTCAAATGATCCATTCTCTGATTTCCCATTAACTAGAATAGTTTTTGGAGTCGGGCTAATAAGAACCACTCGTAGCTTCTTCTCCTCAATGTACTTTCCACCATTCATTGCAAACTTCAAGACAAAGAAAATTATTAACAACGAAAATCAACATACACTTCAACCTTCTGTTTTGCTAAACAAGCCTAAAGACAGTGCACCAGATCAGATGATATATCTTCCTCCTTTGTCCCAAAAGGAACAATAGTGCTTTGAACAAGAAACTTGTCTTTGCACTGCATGTAAGGAAAGGCTTCTTGCTGAGCTTGCATTGTAACTGTAAAAAGGAAGACGAGGCTGGTTGTTACAGTTTGTATTGAGACTATCTATGCATGAAGGTGTGAAATAAAATACTCAAAATTGAATTGCAAAACAAGGTTATGTCTGATATGTGTGAGGCAAACAAAATTAAAGAAAATATGATAAGCAATCCATAGTCATAGGACTGGCCCATAAAAATGAAAAATGGTGTTACTCAATGCTTTTGGCATTATCTTTTTCTTTAAAGCAGAAGAGAATCTTGGTATAGCAAATTGTTTTCGCATAATAATTTATGGACAGTCTATGCGGCCAATATGTTTTTGGTTTAGCAAACAAAAAAGGAATGTTTGTTTCAAAATCCATGTGGGATGGGACTAGAAAAGAATCAGACATAAAAAGGGACAGAATGCTACCAGTGAAAACACTAGTTGATCTTGGCTTGATAATCCCAATGTTTGGCCTCACACAATATCTCTTTGGAGACGTAGTCTTCACCTGCATAAACAATATTTAAAAGATGGAGACAGTAAGCCAACCAGTTCCAAAAGTGACAACTTTCGTACTTTAAAATTTTAATTATTGCTGATATAAATAACCAAATATTAAAACGGAAGTTTCAAAAAGAGGGAACTGTAACTTAAATCTGGTGAAATGTGTCACACCTTGAACGCAATATACTGATCAGAGTTATTGGAAAGTCGAATTAAGTCCGAGCTTTGCTTCATCAGCTCAACTAAACAAAAATGTCAACAACTCTGTCAGTCAAGTTACCAAAAAAAGTCTGTAATATAATCAACCGCTGAAGTTTCATATAATCAATCTGCTTGAAATATGTATGCAGTGCCAACGGATACGTGTTAATATACAATCAAATTATTTAAACAGAGGAGAAACAAGAAAATATGCCTTGTTTGTAATTTGGAGATTCATGTTGATGAACTTACACTCAAATGTGAGTTCTTGCGGATTTATCTCAAGCAGCTCAGAAACCATGACTCCTCTTATCCTCTACAATATTTGAACCGATAACATCAGCACTAGATCAAGTCATCAAGTCGAGCAGCAGTCAACAAAATTTCAAAGAATCACGAAACAAAACATCGTCCATTTTCCAAAACCCTAACGATTGAAAAGTGCGTACAAATACGATCACGTTCACAACAAATCAGTAATTATCATCAAATCAAAAACCAAATCAACACTTGATAAACACGATGATGGTACCTTTTGTGATCCGACGTGGCGAGGAGGAGTAGAAGGACGACGACGAGGAGTGAAATTCAAGTAACGAAAATGTATGAGAAGATGAAAAGCGTTTTACTTTCCGTTTACTGTTCGGATCGGCTAGCGCGACCCGTATTTTATTTGTTATATTTCTGAATAGGGTAAAGTTTTAGGAGGTTGATTAATTTTTTTTAAAGACAGTAGGATACAATTTTGATTGTTCATTAACCGTCAAACTCAATCGCCCCGTATTTTTTGCAAATCCAACCGCCTAGTTTATTTAAAACACAACTTTAATCTCAACCGTCGATTTATTAAAATCAATGGCTCAAATTTTGTTCTCTTTCTTACATATATATCATGTTTCAACCTTTCTGAATAAATTATCACTTTTACTTAATTTATATTTTTGTTATATTACTATTATTATTGATTTATTTTAAAAAAAATTAGATTAAGTGCAGCAAAAGTAATTTGATGCGAATCATAACTTGCGCCTAATTAAAAATGAGAAGTTTATGGTAGTTTTTGATTAAAAATGTTGTTACAACGGATTTAGTGAGTATTAACACGATTATTTTAATTTAAATCTTATTTGTTTGATTATTAGTAATCAACAGGTGTGATTGTGTCTCAGGAAAAGATTTTGATTGAATATTATTATAAGCTATACGAGATCCAAATATGAAGCAAATGAAATTTAAGTTACCAGCTATATGTGTGTAAAGTTTTACAAATATCATTAAATGTTCTTTTTTATCAAACAATGTTAATATTGGAAAAGGATGAGTTGATTTCCAAGAAACTATTAAACTTGAATTGGTATTTTGGCAATGTGATAGAAGATCGGTGAAAGATTCCAAAATAAAAAATAAAAAGCCAATTATTGTGCAACGAAAATGGCAATGCGCAAGTATGAAAGCATGAGTTAGGATCGAGGATAGACAAATAATTATTGTAAGATAGAAGGATATAATTTCAGTCGTTGATTTGATTAATTTAATGGTTGAGATTAAAGTTGGTTTTTAATTAATTAAATACGCGGTTGGATTTGCAAAAAACACGGACGGTTGGATTTGAAGGTTATTTTTTTTGATTAAATCGTATCTGTTAGATCATTAGTAATAAATGATGGAGATTATGTCTCACCATCTTACTTATAGTTAGATGTCCTTCTAAAATTTCTTCCGCGCAAGCATATATGGTAAAATGGAAGTTTTAGGAATGTATAATAGAATATATATTTGATCTGAAATTAATAATAAAGGAGTAGTTTCAGGGACAATAAATGTCAATCCAAATATATTATCGAAATTAGAGCCAGCCGGTGGAGCCGAGTAGTGGACAAAGACACCATCGACTCTTCTTTATGAAATAAAAGGAGAAGAAATTTGCTTTTGTTAATTATACTTCAATTTATAGCCACATTTGAAAATTTAATCAAAATTAACTTTAATTAAACTCTCAATTTAATGAATAATTAAGATTACATCGTCCAATACGATCTCCCTTAATTCGATTTTATTTAGTTTTTTATGCATAATTATATTAAAATTAGTCACTAGTTAAATCAAACATTTCAACTTTTTACTTTGGATGGAAATACAAATCAGTAATTATAACCTAAGTACAGATTACAAAGGGTATGAACTATGGATTTAATACTTTATTAAAATTGAAAATGAATCGACAATAATTATGCGGTGTTCTTTTCACGGTTACAAAGGGTATGAATTATGGATTAGGATTCAGTGCAGCGCTGCTAATTGATACAATTCTCAAAACGGTGTCGTTTTTACTTTTTTACGTATTTTATTTGAATTTTATGTCAAAACTACGTAATTTTGGCTCGCATCAAATAGTTTTTGCTACACTGAATTTGATTCCACATATCATTCAGATTTGATATACGAGAATCATTTATTCTACTCATTTAAAATTCTGACACAACGGACACCTTCACTCGATTTCTCACCTCACACGATTGACTCTACGAACAACGATGCGATCAAGCTCCATGTCTTAAAGCGAAATGAAAGAATAAAACCTTTAATGAATAAGTGAAGAGAGGAGCACAAAATTAAAAGAAAACAACATGCCTCCAACGAGAGAGAAGCACTTCCCTCAAATCATGCAGTGTTCAGACATCCGATTAAATAAATCAAATATTCACAAAAAGAGGAGAATCAAATTTTATTTAAGAAAGCCCCTATTTTACATTGAAAAATGTCCACTTTTGCCTAATATTTAAAAATATTTATGTCATTCCTTCTACCATTTTACTTTTAGGAAAAGTACAAAACAGAGATTAAACTATTAAAAATGACAAATACGAGATATGAACTACCATTAAATGACAAATTACACTCCAAACTAACAAAAAGACAAATAAAGAGGGTTCAAAAATAAATTAACAAACGCTATCAAAAAAAATTAACAAGTTTCATCCGAAATTATTTTATCAATAATATTTTATTTTTATTTAAATTAATGCATTTTTATTAAAAAACTAATTGTGTACATTAAATCTTTGATATAGTAAATTATTAATACAAACACTCATTTCATTAAAATATTTACATAATAATAAAAATGACTGAATAAAAAATATAATTTAGATAAGTCAATTTTTTTACAATTATTAAATTATGAGTATGCACCGATGACCCAAAATATAAACATGGTCTTACACTCTATTCATTACACAATTCATTCAAGGGTATTTAGGTAATTTCCGTGAATTATCAAAATACTTTCTTTATGTGGCACTCATCCACTCCACTCCACTCCACTCCACTCCACTCCACTCCACTCCACTCCACTCCACTCCACTCCTTGCACGTGTTGCAATTCAAAAGTTCGATATGCAAAGACCCCAGTGCACCAAGCATTACTCATAATAAAATGTATGTATTTATATTGACTAAGAGTTGAGTTCTAGAAGGACATTAAATTTTTGTGAGACGTAAAGACTTAATCTCAACCGTTGGTTTCGATTAATCTAACGGTTGAGATTAAATTGATTTGTAATTAAATTTAAAATGAATTAGCTAAAAACACGGGGCGGTTGGTGAGTGACGGTTATCAATATTAACCGTTGGATTAATGAAAATCAAACAGTTGAGATGATGTCCTTCCGTCTCACATAAATGCATGA